>VZTO01004029.1:83044-122574 GCA_013400615.1 Syrrhaptes paradoxus
ACAATATTCCAGATGCGGTCTCACCAGGGCAGAGTAGAGGGGGAGGAGAACCTCTCTTGACCTACTGACCACCCCCCTTCTGATACACCCCAGGATGCCATTGGCCTTCTTGGCCACGAGGGCACAGTGCTGGCTCATGGTCATCCTGCTGGCCACCAGGACCCCCAGGTCCCTCTCCCCTACACTACTCTCCAACAGTTCCGTATTATCTGGCTTTTCATTCAGCCGTGGAGGTGAATTTACCATCAGTGTAAGGGGTACAATTCTTCACAAATCGCATGCAGTTATACACGCGTGGAATTCGACTTGCACACTTGTTACCCAAGAACGCGGCCAAAACTCTCGAATTAAAACTTTTGGCTGGGAGCATGTTAATGTGTTAAATATATTATTTTGAATAAAAATACATACATCTGAAAAATCACCTGTAACTGAAAAGTTAAACAATACCTTAATGCTCCAGTTCTGCTGCAGTATAATCCTGTTCTAGGACATCAACGTTGCATTACTGATCCCATATGACTCAAAACAACATTTTCTTGCTTATACATAAAAAAAATTAAATAAAAACCAAAACATTAACTGAATGTAAAATGCTGTACTATTTTTATTTTCAATCTGCAGAAAGCCTAAATCTTGGAAAGGGTAACTGCCTGACTGGTTTCACTTAAGTGCTACTTGAAAACAAAATGACGCTATTCCTTAAATATCCTATCCATCTCTATACTCATCCTCAAAAGAAAGTAAATGAGGCAAAGCATCTTAGAGAGTCCTTTGCATGTTTTAGGACCTAGAAATATCATGCCATGGTAACATAACTTGAATAATGTCAAAAAAGCCAAGAAAACAAAGCAAAACCCTGCTGTATGACACAGACTCAACATTGAAACTAATAACTTAAAGAAACCTGGGAATGCTAGAACTGTTTCCTGACTTTTTCAATAAAGCTTCAGGTTTTTAAAACACCAGAGACTGTTTTCATAGTTAATGTTTCAGGATCAATTTGCTGTAATCCCATCCAACAGGTCCTGACCAAACACATACAGGCACTACCCATCAGAAACGGCAAAATGGACAGAACCACAAAACCAGTTACCTGAGTGTCTCAGGCTGTGAGACAAGGAAAGCAGGATTTCTCTTTCTTTGAAAATGATCCTATCTGTTGAGTGTTAACAATGGACGTTGGAGGTCTTCTTGCGCCTCTTCTGAGCACCCCCCACCCTCAGACAGGTTCCACCTTTCTGCCTGCCTCTTGAGCAGCTCCAGACAGATACAACTGGTTTTCTGCCAAAACTGGAATTCTCTTAACACAAGATCTGGAAATGGCAGCTGTACACCATCAGGAGAAAAAAAAAAAAGGTTCATGATGAAATAAAACAAAGTAGCATGACAGAACTATCTGCTCAAACTGCAGAAGTGGCAAACCTTAAAGGGTGTATGTTGGTCATCACCAGGGCTAGTGTCATGCTAAAGCAGGTAGAATTACATGCGGGAACATGTTCCATCTGTCTGATTAGCAAGAGACACTCTTTTTTCTTTCTTTTTTTAATCCTAGCTCTCTGGCATCTTAGTATCTCATCCCTTCTGAAACTAACTATAGTCCTTAAAAAAAATAGTGAAAATCCAATCTGAGCCCTGTATCTCAGAAGATGCAGCTGCAGAATTAGAATCTAATGAAGAATGATTAAAATTGGTGGTATACATTTCCAAATTTATTCCAGATTCACTCATCTATGTTGTTTCATATTTATCCTGTTGCAACTCAATCAGCTAAAGCAGCTGAACTGACAAGTGGAGTAATGCCGAAAGCCAGAGCAGAGATAGCAAACCAGGAATGATTTGATACTACACACACCCCAAAAGTTTAATGGGCTGTGTATATAGCTGGCAACAGCATTTCAGATGTAAAGGAAGAAGTTGCCCGGCATACTATGAGAACTTTCTGCTGGTGTGTTTGTTTGTATGTACACCGGCACGCTAAAACACGTGTGTTGCATGACAGGGTTGAGCTTGCCGATCTCCCATTGCAGCCAAAGGCTGTTCAGCAACACTTTCCACCACCGGATTGCACTGCCACCCTTCCAGAGCCACTCTATATTTCTGTTGCACAACTTAGGAAACCTTGCTGTCTTTACTGCTTACCCTAGTTAAAGAGGAGATCATCTTCCCTGAAGAGAGGCAGCATAAACTTCAGACCAAGTTCTGTTTCTTGGACCTCGTAGATAACCACCTCTATGACTGCAAATCCAGTACCAGGTCTTTTCATGAGTTATTATACTGGGTGTAATTAGGTCATACTGCTGTCTACAAAGAAAGGAGTATTACACAGGTATATAAAGCATTTCAGTAAAGTTCATATCGTCAGATCTCAGAAGAAAGAGATAGAAGAGAAGCTCACCTTACAGCATCAAGAAATGGCCTGATCAAAAGACCCCTGTAGGAATCAGCGGGCTTTGAACCAAGCTGCTGTGTCAGTTCAAGTTGCTTGAACACCTATTTCATACTTCCTGCATTACAGATATTTGCATCTAATTATACAGAACAGCCAGATTAAATTTAATACCTCCATTGTATTGATATAAACTAAACCTCTCTCCTCCAAGTGAAAAATCATAAAATATTCTACATATTTAAAAGAACAACACCAGACAAGATGACCTTTATAATCACCATTACAAGAAACACAATTACAAGTGACTCAAGACATATGGCAAACTTAATTAAGCTAAAACAAGCTGGTTTCAAATCTTTTCAATCCTGACAAAAATTAATGTCTAAAATAAAAACGTATTACATATTTTAGTTAGAGGAAATGCTTAGCAGAACTTACTCTATGTTAGTAAATTCTACAGCCCAAATTTATCAAAAAAGCCAATTTCATAACACAAAAAACCCTCAAGTACTTATAATTAAATACTAAAGAGAGGTGTCACTTAAAAAATGGTTTTACTTATTTTATATAGATTTAGTGGAAGCATGAAATGGAATGAAAACCATCAGTATGGATTTGATCCTCAAAGCTTGATAACAATTCTAAATGCTGTGACTAATATTATAGAATTACAAGATCAAAATATGCATACAGGTATATTTAACCCAAAAGATCCCAAGTGCTTTAAAACTGACCCAAGAAAATGAGAATCATGCTCACAATCAATGAAACACCGACAAGAACACAATATGCATAACAGCACGAGTCCAAGCAAACGCAGAAATACCAATTTTCCAAATGAAACAGCAGAGAGAATACTGATGAGCAGTCTGCAGTTACTCATTTGACCATGACAACACAAAAGGAGCTCTGCAAGGTTGGGTTTCTTGGGATTTTTGTTGGTTTTTTTATTTTCTTACATTGACCTGGCTTTTACATGCTGCCTGACAGAAGGCTGCAGAGTGCTACTTTGGAGCATCGGTTGAATGTCAGCTCAGAATAAAGGATGCTACCGGGTGCGGTGACAATCCCGCATCTGCATCACCACAAAGGGTTTTAGACTTTCTCTGAAAGCTAAATAGAGTGGACACTGTCTCAACCCAAGGTCATTGTTTAAATAGAGACGGCCACAGACATAAGCAATAAGCTGTTCCATTTCAGCACTCGCTTGAATGACAACAAGCATTTCATATAGGTATGACACGCAGAACATAACGACCTTGCACAAATTAGAAGTGGACATACAATGAGACTCAGAACAGCTTCTTCCTCATGGAAGCCCATCTGCTACATGCTGTGTGGTTCTCCTTTAATGATTTATTTAAACAGAAGCAATCAAAAGGTTCAGCTTTTCGGTTTAGAATCAGATAATCACTCAGACACAGGATAAACTGGGGAAACAATATGGAAAAAGTCTATTTGGTGCAGAAAAACCAGCACCAAAGGAAAAAATAAAACCACCACCTGAAAAGAATCAGCAAAGCAAAATGTGGAATCATTTCTGTCATGTCATAGGCAGATACTGAATTGGTATTTTTTGAAATAATTAAAAGTGGCATAAAGCTTTGAATAATCTTTAGACATTTTCAAAAAGCATTACAAAAATCAGTTACCAAGAGGAATAGAGAAGCTTCTGTATAACAGCTACTATTAAAAACAAATATTTAAACTAAAAAAAAAAAAAAAAAGGTTTTCCCAGAGAGGGAAGAGGGTAGTCTTCTACTACAAGACTTTCAGTGTTGAATCCGTCAGAATAAAAATGTGTCTGTGAAAAAGCATAAAAATGCTTTGCACTAAATGGTCATTAACAGTTTGGTAAATCACATCCTATACAGTTGCACATGAAGCACAGAACCTGTCTTTCATAAATATTTCAGTATGCAAAGCCAGTATTACTTCAAGCAGCACCACGAGCAGTCTCTACTTGTCCAGATGATATTAAGCTTCAGACTAATTAACTGCATCCTCCATAATGGCTAAATATGCAGCTTTTTGAACAATGACTGTAATTCAAAGTATATCCTGAATATATTTTATTATTAAGTAGCTAAGTCAAAACCTACTTTAAAAAAAAAAAAAAGCAAATTAAAAAAAAATAGACTGGGATAGGTTTCTGTTAGAGGTCAAAAAGCTATTCTGTGCAAGTGTGCAGAGTACACGCATTGAACAAGAGAAAGAAAAACTGATTGTGAAAGAAAATTCCAGCCTCCTAAGAAACCCCTCTGCTACATCTAATTCATTATTTAATAAATATACCTGTTCAGTTCCAGAAAGCTTCACTCTACAAGCAGGTTGGTAAGAGCTCTAGGACTTACACAAGCAATTTCTAAAACAATCAAACTCAATGATGTCAATGAGACTTGAAGAGTAGAGACTGAAGTATCGGTCTCCAAACAATAGTTTTTTAAAAAGGGTTTAAAAGCTATTTTGATGTGCATGATAGCCTTTATTTTATATCTCCTCTAGAAATTAATTCAGTGTAGAAATTCTACTTAAGATGACTTGGCAAGCAGAAGCTAGCAATTAGATGGTGAAACACAGTCCCCCCTAGCTCTGTGCATACATACATTATTTACCAGGAGACGCTTTCCCAAAAGCGTAATAGGGGCAGAAAACGGCTGAGTGCAGCCAGAAATGGAATTCAGCAAATGAGGCAGGAAAACCTGCCTGTCACTACTGGTAACGAGGAAAGCAAGACAAGAGTGTAGGTGTCATTTCGAGCCCTGGGTGACCAATGCCAACCAACCCAAGCCAGGATTTATAAGTGCAATCCAGCAGTTTGGCAGCCAGGCAAGTTACTCATCTTCACTCGTCTAGAACATGGGTTTGGTTGTTTTGGGCTGCAAAGCCTCGCCACAACAGAACCTTCTGACTTTTTATAAAGCAGGACGGCTCAACAGTCAAGCACAAGACCTTCAGCGGTTTTCCACTCTGTCTGAAGCTACAGAAATACCTGCAGTCTAGAAGAATGTAAAGCTCACACAAAGTACCACTTGATTTCAAATCTTCTCATGATAAATTATTGATTCAGTCATGATTGATATTGGAGCATCAATCAGGAAAGTTGGTTTCACCACCATTTCAGGTAAATGACATGACCTCTGTGTCCCTAGCTGTCCTGTCTCTAAAATGGCAATAACAGTTGATCACTTTTATAGAGATGTTCTGATGCCCTCAGAAGAAAGTTACCATCTAAAGGGCAAATTAGCACTATTCATCCTAAAATGCTAAGAAGTAGCACTACTTGTCAATGCGTCTATTATCCAATGGGAAAGCATATTTTTGAGCATCTCTAAAAATATTAAAGGATTTTTGTCAAATCTCCTTTACAGGGAGCACTGACAGCTCTCAGCGCTGTAAGCAAAGCCTGATTTTTGCACTACATCTGCAATATCTTTTATACTTGGGCAGCTGGCACAAAGTGAGAAAACTCATTAACATGCTAATGATGTGTCCTATTTAAAATTCCAGCTCTGATTATTGTGTGATTAAATCTCTTCCCTTGACGTCTGCTTCCTTATATCTGTATTACTGCGAGAAATCAACAATTCTTAATGAAGTAAAAAAAAAAAAAAAATAGGTGATCAATTTATACACAAGGGATAGACAAACATACACATATACTTTAGCATTTGAATTTTTTTGTTTAATGTTTTCCAGACAAAGCAGTATTATCTTCAAGAAAAAATAAAAATTCAAAATAAGTTTTCAGGAAGTTCACAGGCACAACAGATAACAGTTCAAGTGCCAGATGATGTAGAAATAGCCACGTGTAGGAATACCTGTGCAGAAGGTCTAAAGGTGCTGCATTTAAAGAAAAAAAAAAAGAAGGGACAGCCTGGAAACAACATTAAAGCAAGAATGAGAAACGACAACAGCTCCTGGAGAAGAATGAAGCATCTCCTTTCTGCACTGAAAAACATATAAACCCACTAACTTATTTAAACTAGCATAAAATTTAAATAAGCCTTCAAAGACAAGAAGATTAAGGGATCTCTTTCTCTGTGTTACTTTCAGTAACCTATGTTTAGTTTATGGATCGACACCTATTTCATAAAGAGTTGGGCCAAAGGGTAGCACAGCTGTGCCACAAGGAGGAATCGGATAGTAACATAAGTCAGAGGACAGCAACATAACCCACACGAAGAGTTAGATGGAGAAAAGATTTCTCTCCCTAGCTCATAGCTATAGAGGGAAAAAAATCAACCAGGAACAGGCTGCACCAAGCAATGGAACCAACCACTCATAGGAATTTAACCCACACCACACCACAGAGCAGCTCGGATCGTGCTGTACTGCTGGCTCAAGCAGCAGAAGTATTTTAGGATCCATTTTCCTGGCAGACCACACTCTCCCAAAATCCCAGTGTCACCAACAGCAGCACGTGGAAACATTCCCCATCACAAGCCCCTGTGTCCCTTAAGCCAGTGCCAGCACTCCCATCGCGTGCTGGTGGGTCTGGGGGCTGTGCTGATGCCTCACTCAGAATCACACAGAATCACAGGATGTTAGGGATTGGAAGGGACCTCGAAAAATCATCCAGTCCAATCCCCCTGCCGGAGCAGAAACACCCAGATCAGATCGCACAGGAACGCATCCAGGCGGGCTTTGAATGTCTCCAGAGAAGGAGACTCCACCACCTTTTATTCAATTAAATGTGTTGGTATCAAACCCGTGCTCATGTTCTCTAACCTGAGTTTCCATTTGGTAAAGCAGAAAGTGGCGCAGATTACATGCAAAGGGGAGGGACGAGGAAAAGGGAAGATCTCAGATTTCAGTTGATGTATCTCTGACTAGTATGTGCTTGAGAGTTTTATTTCACACAAGGATAAATTTCTCCTTATGCCTACAGAATCATAATAAATTAAAAGAACAATCCACACAGCAAACACCCAGTATTTTGCAATTTATTTTCATAAACTGTAGGACAGGAGAGGTCAGACCAAGAAGACACCTCATTACAGCTACATAAATGCAAAGGGGAAAAAAAGGATCTATTAACTGCAACCAATTTTGTTGCTTCAGCAACAGTCTTGCACAGGTTTTCTTTAAAACCCTGCAAATGAGAAGTGCATGTGTATTATAGGAAATGTCATTGTCCTAGAAACAAAGGAGCAATGAAATGGACAGTTTGGAAGGTCAGAACCCCCTTCAACTCACTTGCAAATCCAAGCAATGAGGAAGTATTGCCTGATGTGGGTTTGAATCACAGAGCTTGGGTAACAATGCACTACTTTGAGGAATTTAAAAAATAAAATTTAACCATATTAAGGAAGTTCTTACCTAGTGAAGTGTGTGTGCACATGTATATTCCTCCACGAATCTTCAAAATATTGTCTTACACGTATTCCATTGCCTACAAAACTTTTTTCTAAAATAGCTCTTGCCTATCCACTTGTCTATGAAGAAACTTCATGCACTTTTAAAACAGAGGCACTTTTCTCTCTCCTGATGACTGAGAAAAAGCTGTAACAACCTGTGAACTACTCACCAAAGGCAGCCTCTCCTTGTTCAAGTTCTTGTTTCAGTCTGGTATAATCATCTTTAATTCTCTCTAATTTTCGGACGTTTCTGGCACTCAAAAGCAACAGTTCATTGAGAAGTCCTTCCAGCCCTTCCTTCTCAGATGTTAATGATCTTATTTCTTCTGTGAGATCCTTTGCAGTACCAAAATTACTTCCTGCATGTTTTGTGGAGGTAGGGGGAAGAGAAAGAAAAGAGACAATGAAGCAGACACTTGCAACATCAGCAGGTTACAAAAAATTAAGCAACTATACTTCCCAACAGCAACTTAAAGATCAACTGGGGGGAAGGGGAACCCACAAAAAGCAACACCACCAAAAACTCCTTGCAAGCATCCATTTTGTTAATATACTAGAAAAAGAATCATAATTCTTGGAGATTTAACCTTATACACACAGAAATAATCTTTTTTTTTAATCATTGATACCATTTACCATTTTTGAAGAAAGCCTGTTGCTATGGGTCCATATTTCAGAAAATATCACATTGTAATTCATTGATCATTGTGGTATGACCCGTCAGACCATTTTCTTGGTTTGGAGGACACTCAACTCACAATACTTTTCAAAGAGATGCTATCAATCTCCTAGACCCTTCAGTACTTCCTCCTGGAACAAAGCAGGACCATGCCGTTGTTTGTAACAAGCACTAGGAGGTTGTTTATCAAGGATATATTGCATTTCCTAAACGGCATAGTCCATGCAAAGACCATCAGGAGATGTTCTTCTTACAAGTCACAGCTCTCCACTGCTGGCACTCCCTACAGCATGAAACCTCGGAGTTGGGCAGAATACCTCAGCACCACGAGCTCCCACTGCTCTGGAGTTTGAAAAATGTTTGACTCCCTTGGACAGGGATCCAGAGTCAACAGTTCCATTCCCAACCTGTTTGCAGCATAGCCTGTTACTACAGTGTAGTAACATTTGCCCACTTGACCGTTCTGAAAACCACTTTGACAAGAAGCTGGAGAGGAACATTTCCTTACTTCACACAGAAGTGTTAAGTATAAACAGAAAATGACAGTGAGATGCTCAGCTATTAAATGATTTTTAAATAGCAGTAGAGTAACTATTACAATGCTCTATTTATACAGCGGTAGCTCTCTCTTTTCAATGATTCAGATACTTGACTGGAGAAAAAAAAAAAAGTCAAGCACAAAAACCTAAAAAAACCCTGATCTTTAGTCTAAAGAACACTTGACAAATATAATTTCCGTGTAGACTTGCCCAGTATAAGACAAAATATCTCTAGCAAAAGATCTAAACTCTAGCATCATCCTAACTTAGCAAAAAATTTGTGGTATGATCTAATAAATAAAGGCTTATAGTAAATAAAGGCGCTTAGAAAATTTTTCCTTGAAGCAAATATTAATGTAAAACACATCTAGTCACACATAAGCTGTCTCATCAGCTTCTGAAGTATGCACAGGAACTTCATAGACTCACAAAATCACTTTATAATACCACCAGTATTATTCAGATACAAAAGGTATCCTCTGGCTTTTGTTTTAGGAATAAAATAAACTGTTGTTTATACACAACAGATCAATTTAACAGTTTAGAAAATTAAGACATAATCCAAAACATCAAATCCACATCTGAGTATCCAAAATTGTGGCATTACATGCTTTTTACCTGGTGTCTCAAAAGTGTTGGCCACAACTTCTTAAGCAGGAATGGTTTGGCTGCTGTTCAGTTCCTTCGGGACAGGGGAGCAAGAATGGGACAAAAATATTTACACTGGTGGGAAGATGGCAAACCACTGCCAGCTGCTGAGAGAGGCTCCATTCCTCCAGAGTGGAACGGAAGAACTTCCAGCAAATAACTACAACCATCCTCCAGGAGGAAAGATGCTGCTGCAAACTTGAGTGGTGGTATGGGGACAGGTGTGCCAAAGGGAGACTGCACTTGACAAAATTTTTGAAAAGATTGTATCAATAGGTCAGATTTAAAGATTGGACATTGCTCAATACAGCAGCCTTGCTTGGGCTTTTTTTGTTGTTTTTATTTAGTCCTAAGGCTATAGTAGTTTCAGTCAACCCTTTTTCCTTGCTTAAAGCTGACCTTTTATTGGTTTCTTTTTAAGAGTTCAAAACTCCCTTATTTCTAATTCTCAGCCAAAACCCTGTTTGCCAGTTCTGTCTTACAAAAAATGATACAATTAAATAACTATAAATATGCTTTAGAAATAGTAGGATCTTATGGCTTACCAGTGCATTTATAAGGAGACAACAGCACAAATTTTATTATCTTAATCAGTCACGTTTCCAAATGGGCAAAACACAACAGCAAGATAAGCAAGAAAAAAAATCACAGAGAAAATGGCAGATACTCAGCCACTTCTAAGGCAACAAGATCTACAATTAAACAGTGCACCTTTATTCACCTGAACTCATCCCAAGCATCAAAGCACAAGAGCCTTAATAAAACATGAAGGCAAGATCTTCTTCATTAGAGTCTGGAGCCTCCTCTTACATTTCAGAAGAGAGCAAGGAAAAGGTATGATACAACATATGAAAGTTTTATACATACTTAATGGTTCTTAATTCCCAGAGGGGAAAGTTTATATCAAAACTGAGGCTGAGGAAATGGCATCAGATACATGCCCATGAACCAAAACAAAACTGCCTGATGCAGCTCCCCACGACAGGAGAAATGTCTTGATGCCTGCAGAGAAAATTCAGAAGAGCGTGCACAAACTCCTGCACCACGAGTGCCATCAGTGAGCTCCTGACCTCAATCACAGCAACCAAAATAATGGCTTTCTAAATGCCATAAAAAGGTTGATTTAAAAATTAATACATAATCCCTAGCTGCCAGCATTAAAAAACATACCCTCCTGGGGTTTTCTGTTTGTTAAGAGACCAAGTCATCCTAGATGCTGTAGAAATATTCTGAAGAGGTGTCAAAACATTTTATTCTGCTAATATCCTGAAAATGTTAAAATTCTTCTTTTTGATGATAAAATAATTATTTTGCCTAAGTGAACACAATAACTGTTGCTTTGTCAACCGCTCAGAGCTATGTTTTATACAGCCATACCACTAGGAGAGTTCTAGTTGGGTGACATAAACTAAAGTCAGTCCTAACTCTTCCCAGGAAACTCAAAAATCACTGAAGCTCATAGGGCTGCTCACTCAGAAAATCTGTGCAGAGACAACAAAACTACGGCATCAATAGTCTAAGACGAAAGCTGAGCTTCTGGTCTGAACCAAGACATGAGACAAGGATTCTATGAAGGGGGCTGAAGGGTGAAATGCCACTTTTCTCATCCTTCCTTCTGTCTCTCAGTGACACTATCAATGTGCAATTTTAGCCACTGCATACACGTTTCTATAAACACTCTAGTTACAAACTGATTCACCAAATAGGGAAACTCACAAATTCAGAAAACTGCTTATAAATGGCCAGGCTAGAAAGTCTATTGATCTTATCAGAATCTTAAATCTATTGGATTTCAACTTGAATAAATACACAAAGTCAACAGTGCTTGGATAAAATGAGGGGGAGGAGAAGGGGAGGAATAACCACCTGAAGTTGGGATTATAATAAAATGCCTGAAATCGTTCACACGAACTCAGCCAAACAGATTATACTTCTACAAGTGAAACACTGAAAAGTTGTATTTTCACTTTCCAGCTAATTTGAAATATCCAGTGCCCTGAACAGGTCGAATAACATGCTTGCAGCACACTGTCGTAAGGACCTGAGTATGTACACTCAGGTTCAGCCCCTCAAAGCCCCACTTTGAGGGGCTGAACATTACCATTACCTCCAAAGACAGCAACAAAAACCCAATTTAAAATTCCTCCTTCATCTTGCCCTCCAGGGCTTTCTCCTTCATAACCTGCTCTCTACAGATAGTGACATCAGGTAAGCTCAAGAGGCTTGATAGGAATGCCAAAAGTACCAGCCAAACCAAGCAAAACAACCCGCACCGGAAAAACAAAACCAAATTCTACCCAGGCACAAAGTAGCTATATATATAATATATACTTATTTTCCTCTCTACCCAAAATTTCACTTGTATGGCTACAGCTAAGTAATACTCTGCATATCAAGTATATTTTCCCTATACATAGTTATGTGCCACAATCTTAAGCTCATTATCAGATTTTATTAAACTGGGCAGATTGTTGTCCATTTAGTAGCCTGAAACCAACACATCATTATTTTAATACCATTTGCCAGCAACTGACTAAAAATATAGTTTGAAATACATCCCATTTTGTAAAAAATCAACAAATGTGTTATTATTTAAGCTTTATTAAATATCTCTCCTTCAAAATATAAGACAGTTCATGGCCCACAATTCTTTTACTCCCACTTTTTCTCATATTTGTGTCAGAAATTACACACTCATAGTTTCCACTATTATACCTGAAGCTATGTTCATTGTGTTACAGTCAAAGCAGCAATTTTTGCATTAACAGCAAAATATACATACTGGGTACTGGCTTGAATGTAAGAAAGAATAGACCAGCAATTCTTTATCTAAAAGCTACTCTTCATAGACTAACGCTACTTTTAATAATACATAAGAAAGTGAACATTTACATCCTAGCTTAGAGCGTTTGACACCATAGTACTTATCAACGGCACTGGAATTCAAGGCTGAAAATCCTTCACCCTGTGATTGATGAGAATAAAACTGATTTCAACACCAGAAAAAGAAATTTAAGAAAATAAACATCATTCAGCTGCTTAAAAAGCAAATATGAAAAGCTAAAAACAGGACAGAAATGTAAGATTTTGGAACCACTGTCAGTGTGTTTTCACCTCTGAAAAAAAAAACAAATAGCAAATGAGGAACAGCCTACCATCTCCTGANTCATGACGGAAATGTAAGATTTTGGAACCACAGTGTGTTTTCACCTCTGAAAAAAAAAACAAATAGCAAATGAGGAACAGCCTACCATCTCCTGAAGCATTTTACAGAATTACAGCATATTTGAATCACAATTATTGTTTTTAAGCAATAACATGTGCCAACACTTTTATGAAGCACAATGCAACCGCAATATTGATGTGATCCTGAAAGGCGAAGTAAGAAAATCTATCTAGGAGCAGGTAAGAGATCCATAGACATATATTTGGAGGAAGAATTCTCTACCACAGAAAGCCTCTGGCACCCAGGCTGAATCAGTTGCCACAGAGCAACCCAGGAATAAAAACAAAAGCGGGGCAGAAAAAATCCAATAATATAATTTTAAATCAGTAATAACAACTCAAAGGCTCAAGTGAAAATTATCAATGAGGAAAGGCACCAAAACCCTGAAGAAACAGGCAGAGGTTTGGAAGATGGCAATTCATCGATACTGAGACACAACCTGATCCAAGGAGCAACAGCTACTGGTGACTGCCAGGCGTCCAGATGCTCTCAAGTGCCCACACTCAGGGTGACAAGTTCAGCCCAGGAGCACCTTAGTCCCAGCAACTGACCCTGTGCATTAACCAGTGAAAGGCTGTTGCAAGTTACATATAATTCTCTTTGCACACGGGAAGTTTGCCCAACGGAAAGTGACTCCAAGACTCAAGGGTCACTCAACAGCATGGAGACGTGCACACAGGCTTCCCTGCACAGTCACCGTCCCCTCCCTCATAGCTCCCACTCACCTTACACCTTTCAATCCTTGGTTCTTTTACATCTCCCCTCTCTCCTGCCTTTGCCTCCACCTACTACCAATAGCAGTAGAGAGGAAGGGATGTGCTGAGAGTAGGGCAACAGCCCAGACCTCATCTCCATGATCTTGAGGGCTGCATGAAATCATCAACCCTCTTTTTACCAACCAGGCCAAGAAAAAAAAAAAAAAAAAAAAACAAAAAACAGAAAAGGATCAGGGAGAGCAATATTCATGCTGCCTAGGTTTAGGCACCAAAAGTACATGCA
Source organism: Syrrhaptes paradoxus (assembly GCA_013400615.1). Classification (NCBI taxonomy): domain Eukaryota; kingdom Metazoa; phylum Chordata; class Aves; order Pterocliformes; family Pteroclidae; genus Syrrhaptes; species Syrrhaptes paradoxus. The sequence continues at coordinate 96,888 of VZTO01004029.1, forward strand.
CTGAGGTTCAGATGTTGGTCACTGTGGCTCCCTGGACAGCCAGCAGAATGAGGGACATCCCTGGTCCCTTCCACAGACTGCACAGAAGTTTTCTTGCATCCCCTCCAGAACACAGCACCACCTCTCCAGGGGCAAGACTGACTTCCCTTCACAGCTCTCCCCATCTAGCATTTGTTCTTTGAGCACAAAAACTCAGAAAATGAACTGTCAAAGAGATTACTCAACCTTCTCTTCTACTCCAGGGATAGCAGCTTAGGGAACAGGAGAGAAAAAACAGTAAGCTGTTACATGACTCTTGGAATTCTGCAACAGAAGCAATGATTTACTGCTGTCTGGTCACATATCATGCTGGAACTTCAGCTACAACAAATTATCTTTGAAGTTCACTGAAAGCCGGTAACATCTAGCCCATTTCATTTGAAAATGAGATAAAAAGACAAAGAGCATACTGTCCGAGGCCTGCGTGACTCTCTGAGAGTTGGTCTGGGGGGCTCATCAGCATCACTTTGCCAAAAAGTACATCACTTGCACCAATACATGGTGGCAAATTTTACTTGATGAAGCACAAAGTGGCTGTTGTGGGAAGACATGCTAATACACTGTATGCTGGAGCCAGACTTTGCAATACAGGCATGAAGACAATTTCAATATGCCTCTGAGCCATCAACCCAGACCACTGCTGGAAGCAAGAATCTTAAAGTGGGGAACCAGCTACGTCATCTGACAAGACACAGACCTCTATCATACTCCGATTCATGAAAAAAAACCTAAGTCTAATGCACAAAGAGGCATTGGTATCTTTGCCTCCAAGACTAGGCAAATTCTCCAGCTGTTCCCAAACAGTTCTCAGAAACAGGAAAGATAAAAAAAAACCAGGAGCACCATTGCCTTCCAGTGAAAGACAAATTGCAAGCTCTGCGTAGTGTCTGGGGAAGAACTCAACATCAAGAACTTCATGCCCATACATATTTCGGCATGAAATGACAGAATACAGTACAGGCATGAAAACAAGACATCTGTGTGTTTTGGTAATGTGGACGTGTGCTGAAAATGTCCTTCCAGCATGACTGCTCTGTCCCCTCTCTAACATACTCATTCCCAACAGGAATGCTTAGCCCCAAGGCTGGAGCCTTTTTTGTTAACAGCCACCTTCTGAGCCACACAGAACTTGCCCTAAACAGGCATCAACGAACAGGCAAAGAGGCAACAGTCCTAGCATTAAGTTTTGGGACAATACAGTATCTAGTATCTATATCATGCTATTTATAAACCACACTTCCACACTGACATAAGGCAAAAACCCTTCTCATCGTACTGATGGAAATCATCCCACAGAGTATTTCCAAGAAGCTCCCACTTGCAGGTATTTAATGAAGTAGAGATAGTGCTAATTCATTACAGGATGATGACACACGATCTCTTACTGGTATAGACAATCTCTTTTTACTACAAGTCACCTCATTCTAACTTCTGTGTTTGGATCTAATTTATATTTGCAAAGAAAGAAGGGAAGTTGATGACATGTATCTCATAGATAACTACATGATGAATTCAGTATCTCATTCACGTCTGCTTACCTCCCTGCCAACTACTTTCTGTCCATCTAGTCCCATGCTATTATGCATTCTCAAGAGGAAAAAAAAAATCCCATAGAGTCTATGAAGACACTGTAAAATATACCAAATAATCTATTTTATTCAAATATAGGAAACACAAAACAATGACTAAAAATTCATTTTACTTCATATGTTCCCTCCTATTCCCAATCATCTTCTCATTAAGGAAAAATGAGAAACACACCACTTCTCACATATTATTTGCTCTCCTGCAAAACAGACCAAAGTAGGAAAATAAATTTTAATAATACTCTACAGTTACATTCACACTTACTTACATATCATTCTATTTGAATTTTCTTCCTGGTTTAAGATTATTTCATCTGCAACTTACTCCCTCCAAAAATTTCATGCTAAATAGACCCATGATGCTAACAGAAAGAACAGAGTAGCACATACTATGGCCATGTTCTTCCCATAACTGAAGAGAAATTTTTTATAAGCATGTTAAGAGCTACTGCAAGCAGCAAAAGCTATAATAATCACATGCAGGTTTCTAAGCACTGACATTAAGGTGCTTTGTTTTAATTAAAAAAAGAAAAAAACCCACATTACTAGATACTAAACCATAAGATTTTATTGATGAGTATTTACAAGTGTGTATGTCAACAGTAACACCTCATGCAATCAGGACTTCTTGTTAGCTATAATTAGCTAAAGCTACTGACTTAAAAACCGTGAACAATATAATAAGATTCTACTAATTATGTTTGGAGAAAAATTCTGGACTAGCATCTCAGGAGTATTAACTGCAAGTTATTTATAACAACAGGCAAATGTAAGAGAGTTGCTGGTATAAAGGATCTGAATTGTAACTGTTGACAGAAATACATCTTGAACATTTAAGTATGGGATTCTTTTTTTCTTCCATATGAAATCTCAGGGGGAGTTATTTAATCTACTGTATTTATTCTACCTCCTTCAATAATCCAAAGATTCACAAACCTCCTTTTTTTCCTCCAAATTTCATTTTACACTTCTTCCAAGGACAAAATAATACAGAGAAGAGAAGTTTACACACATAGCATCATCTTTTATGTCTTCACAGTATTGTTTATTACGCAGTCTTAAAACCGAAGGTATTGTATTGACAGGAATAACAGAATTATTAGGCTTACATTGCATTTATCATGGCATTTTCCTCTCAAAACAAGATCAGCTATCTTCTTACATTTTCTGGTGCAAATACACCAATACTACATCGGTGTGTTTGGAACAGAAAGCACAGTTCACACAGAAGATGAATGTTGTCTGAAGCTATCAAGGTAGCCATCAAAGGCTGAGGTATACATCATGCTTTCCAACTCATCACACGTAAGCACTGAAATCTCATGTATCCCTTAGTGACTATATTCTTAAACTCAGCCAGCTTCTCTTTTGGGATACGGGATTCCAGATGTGCGCAGCTGCACTCCGATACCTTTCTGCTTTGACACTGTTCCAAACCCACTTAACTCTGCTTCCTCACCGAAAACACTGTTAAACAAAAACGATGCAACATCTGCTTAGAGAAAAACAATTGCTCTCAGTATCCATTAGCTCTGTTGTTTGAATGAATGATCTACCTGCTGTGGTAAAAACGCAGAAACAACAGACATGGGCTAACTATGGCCACCAAAATTTATTATTACTGGACATTTACATAGACACTAAAATTCCCTCTGAATTTCATGCTGTCCTTAAATAATTGCATATTATACAACTGAAGATTCTCCCACTTTCTAACGATTTAATATATCCAGGCTGTTCATTAACATCGTTAGCGGTTTGACAGTTCAGGGGATCTGTACATACAGTATCTGGCTTAAATCTTAACTAGTATTTAAAAGGTTAAGACCTACTTCTTAACTATGCCTTATTTAAGACGTGTCATTCATTTACGCCTAACACAGAAATACACAGAAACTGAATAATTCACTAGATCATCCACTGCCCACTGGTTTTGCCTTGCTAAGTTAAAAACAAAACAAAACAATTTTTACCTCTTTCTCCCTCTTCTGCATTTACCAAATCTTTTCTTCCTCACTTGCCTCTCTCTGCAATTCTTTCTGCATCCTGGCTTTTCTGATTTTATCACTTCATGCTCTAAGACTAAAGTATTTGCTTTTTTTCAGGTTTTGGGGGATTTTTTTGTTTTNTTAAACAAAAACGATGCAACATCTGCTTAGAGAAAAACAATTGCTCTCAGTATCCATTAGCTCTGTTGTTTGAATGAATGATCTACCTGCTGTGGTAAAAACGCAGAAACAACAGACATGGGCTAACTATGGCCACCAAAATTTATTATTACTGGACATTTACATAGACACTAAAATTCCCTCTGAATTTCATGCTGTCCTTAAATAATTGCATATTATACAACTGAAGATTCTCCCACTTTCTAACTATTTAATATATCCAGGCTGTTCATTAACATTTTTGTTCAGGGGATGCGTACATAGAGTATCCAGCTTAAATCTTAACTAGTATTTAAAAGGCTAAGACCTACTTCTTAACTATGCCTTATTTAAGACGTGTCATTCATTTACGCCTAACACAGAAATACACAGAAACTGAATAATTCACTAGATCATCCACTGCCCACTGGTTTTGCCTTGCTAAGTTAAAAACAAAACAAAACAATTTTTACCTCTTTCTCCCTCTTCTGCATTTACCAAATCTTTTCTTCCTCACTTGCCTCTCTCTGCAATTCTTTCTGCATCCTGGCTTTTCTGATTTTATCACTTCATGCTCTAAGACTAAAGTATTTGCTTTTTTTCAGGTTTTGGGGGATTTTTTTGTTTTGTTTTTTTGTGTTTGTGGGTTTTTTTTTTTACTTTCAGGTCTTCAGAGAGCTAATTTTTTTAATTCATATACTTCAGCTGTATCCTCTGCATACTACTCTGCATTTGTCATAAACAACTGCCAAGACATCAACTAAATGTATCCATATCCCACACCAAGGTAATGAAATCACAGTATCCACTATCACCAAATTAACTTTCATCCTTGATTTTCAACCACTTCCCTCCAGAATTTTACCTTAGTAACAATTTAGGATTGTGTTACTTGCAGTCATTAAAATTCCCAAAAGTAAAATTTCGTCAGAGTAAGAATAAAAAAAGTTCTTATCAGTACTAAGAAATAGGACCGATACTTCTTAAAAAGCACAGAAAGGTAATCATAGCCACAGCACTGTGAAAACAGTTTATAAAAACATCAGCATTAAATTGTCTTTTGAATTAATTCCTGAAACAAGCAACCTCTTTTAGGAGCTAACAAGTATAAAATGCCTTTACGAATGTTTTGGAAATCATCCTCAAGTTGTGATTTACTCTCTCAAGGTGTCAGATTGAAATTCATCTTTTCTGACCAACTTCTTCCTGCTGGCAGCATGAAGCAGTTGCTTGTCCAGTTTATGGGTTATTTTGTTCTCCATAAAACAGCTGGGGAAAACTTTGACCGCGCCTCTGAAAGCCAGAAAATGACCTATATTCAAACAACCCATGGGTGACTGCTCAGCAGTGGACACACAGAAGGAGAGAGGGTTTCCATTTCAAAAAGGTGGTGTAAGCAGCAAGGAAACTGAGCATGCTTCGCACCAACACAAGATGCGGTCTTCAATTTCCTTTAGGATTTTGCTCAAGCCTGTCATTATCCGGTCTGGCAAACAAACCATGTGGCACTGCACAAGGTTTCATTTTAAAATAATTCATGTGTGCCGGTACCAGATTCTTGTATCTAATTGAGAAGATAAATCACTGACAGACAGCTACAACCTGCTGCCTTGACATCTATTAAAAACCCTCTTGCATTTCTTCAGTTGGTGTTAACACCAGAAAATTCCTTGTACCCAAGTCCACTTTCCTTCCTATTCAGCCTCCTCTCTGAGGCAGGTGTCTAGCAGAGACACCTATTACACATCTGCAAACAATTTGAGGAATTAGAAAACCCACCTCTCCAAACGTGAGTCAGAACCGTGCTTTGCCTTTTTTCCTTAGTGAACAGTACATCAACCCCAAGGAAGTGGCATGTAAAGCTCTTACGTATCAGACTCCGTAATCACGTTTCAGTGTTTTACTGGTTGTAAATAACACACACGAGTGCTTCGAGGACCAAATTGCTCTTTTGCTGCCAACATTAGTTGTTTAATGATCTGAACAGTAGAAGCTGCCCATTATCGTATTCCATTTTAAAGTGTCATTTAAAGCCACACCTGTAATCATTACACCTTTGCCGGAAATTTATGCTCTTAGCGAGAGAGTTCTGGTCATATAATTTGTAAGGCCCAGGAACAGCTATTGATAATAATTTATCAATTTTACCCATGGAAAATCATCATGTTCTTTGCATGTTTACTGCCAACCAAACGGCATCTGCTTCGCCAGTAGTTCCCAGCCATGGAGAAGGGCCTGAAGTACCTTCCACAAGGCACGACACAGCCTGGTTCTGCCAGACTCACCATGACTTCGAGGAATCTAGACAAATGCACATCAGTGATTTCTTCCTAAGGACTCTCAGCTATGAAAAGGTCAACAACTGCTCTCATGCACTACTCATCAATGTTAGTCCTCCTCATCACTTAAAACTTACCCGAAACAGCCAGCATTTTGGCTTCAAGTAGAGCTGGTAGTTGAGTCTCAATATCACTCACTTTCCTCCTCAGAGTACTGCAGAGTTTCTGACTCGTACAAACCTAGATGGAGGCAGACAGCCGTAATATATAATTCATTCATGTAAAAGGCAATTTAAACGGGGCTTAAAATGTTCTTGGTTTACAGACACGACATAACATCCTACAGCAAGGTGAAGAAGCATAACAAAAAGGGATGTCTTTACAGAAATACCCAACGTGAATCAAAATTTCCAGGCTTTGCCGCACATTCTGTTGTAAAAATAGGGAAGGCTATTAGCTACAAAAGACACTGAGGCTGCAGATAGAAGAAAGACCATCTTCTGAATTCTGTATAATTTCAGCATGAACAGTGATGCCTGGAATGGAGCACAAATAAGCCAACGTTTGGAGTTTAAGATGTCATAACACAAAATGCACAGGGATTTTTATACTAAATATTCTGTGCTGCACATTTTAACTGAAAAAAAAAACCCACAAAGCAGCCACTGTTAATTCTCTGCACAGGCAACAAATAAGGCTATACCAGCCCAATGCTGTACTTTGTTTCACGATCAGGAGACAGAGCTGCCTGGGGTTCTGGTTTCTGACCTTTTCCTCTCTCTATCTTTTTAACTGGAAGCTCCTTCAGCAACGAATCGGGATTGATATTAAAAACACAGAGAGAGGAGGAAAAAAGAAAGGAAGTTCAACTGTTTCCATCATTTACATTTAAGTGCACAGTACTGCCTCAGAAGGACCTTATACAGCAACACAATTCATCCAGCTCTCACATACGCAAACGTGTCGGCTCTTACTCCATATTGCATCATTTGTGAAGGAAAGCAACACGAATAAACACAAACATCCCTCACCAAGCTAAGGCAAATCTCTTGTTCTGAAGGCAGGCATCAAACACTCGCTTAAAATTGTAGCTGACACTTGAGAAAACATTGCATTCATTGGAACCAAGGGTAAAGCAGCAGTCAAGAGAGGCACAGGCCAGTTGTGAAGAGATGAGATATGAAAGGAAATCTCCAGAGGAAAGTTTCCCTGCTATCCTTGACTTTTTTCTCCCCCCTCAAAAAGAAGTGTATGTACCATGCTTATTAACAAAAGCACAGCTATCACTTCACTTTTTGAAGAGCAAAAGCCTGACAGCTCTAATGGCTTATCTGTTTGTACAATTCAAGTATAATAATTCAGATATTACACTAACTTTTAAATCCTTTTAAATGAATAATACTCCTTTGCTTTAGCTGAAAGCATCTCTTAACCATAAATGGGTCATATTTTTTTTCTTGAGTCAACAGAACTATCCTCTAAGCAGTAATTGGGATTATCTAAAGACTTCAGAGTCTTCCTATTAATTTAAAAATACATATATCTCATCACTTCTGCACCTACTATAATTTATCAATTCCCAGGTATTTCACTTTGTCTCCACACCCCCTTCTAAAGTGACTTGCCAACTAATTCACTTGAAATGTTCTAAAAAGCCCAAACCTGTCAGAGGTGAATAAACACACCCAAAGAACCCAAAGGCCATTTCTCCCACATCTCCAAAATAAATCTGAAAGTTTTTAATGACTTCTTTCTAAGCAGCACTCTCCCTTCAGACGTACCGAATGGCTCTGTGAATTACAATTAGTTGGGGAATCTTCCAGCTCCAGGAAAACCACATTAATATATCCCATGCTGGTAGTAACTTAAAGTCATTACCAGTAGACAGCTGTTTGGCAATTATGCAAAATAATCTGGGGGGTTTAATCAGTTTCTAGTGAACACTGTCCACTTTGTAAGCACTCCTGTCAGAACGAAGCTTGCTGGCACTCCATTAACTGACCAAATGCAGGGACCAGAGGCTGAAAGAAAGTTCCCCTAGCTTGCAGAGATGATTCTTCTGGAACACGAGATAAGTACACTACCAAGCCTCTGCTTGCGTCTATGTCACGTGTATTCTATAGATAAATGAACAACATTAATCTTCAGAGCTATCATATGGTATAGTTCAGCAAAACTAAATGAGGGACAGGGAGAGGCAAAATAACGGAACATCCTCTAAGCTACTACTGCTGCTTCTACGTTACGTCAGTTCTACCCTACAAGCTCCAATTGCTTTCATTTTTTCTAATTATTTTATCTTAATAACAGCTACCATTATTCATTACAGTAGCCTATTCAGCCACTGAGGAAAGGTTATTTCTTAGCTAACAAAGATTATGAACGTTCATGAAGCCGGCATCCTCCTTGGCTCCTGGGAAATGCACCATCCTCCCCTACCCAGGCTGACTGCACACACCGCTGCCTGGGGCCCCAGCAATGCCCCTTCCCTGTTCTCAGCGACCAGCTCCGCTGCAGCCCATGGACCAACACGCTGCAAATCTAAAAAAAACTCCCTTTCGGTTTCAGGGATGTTCTTTATAGCCAAATATTACTGTAGCGATTTAAAAATCAGTGCTTTGTTGGATTTTTTTTAAAGTAGACTTTCAAAAAAAAAAAAAAAGATCTTTTTTATGAATATATCTTAAAAAAAAGCTCTTTTTCAGAAATATACCTTACAAATCTGTGTTTAGACACAAAAACACTACTCAGAAAAGGAGTCTGTCTGAAACCAGTAGAACGCTGCTTAGCAAAGATGTATGGAACCAAGATGAAAAGGAGCAAAACCAAGAAAAGCAAATTCGCCCACTGTCACCTTCTTCCATCTTGCCAGCTTATGATGTTCACCTAAAGCAGGAGAAACAGGGACAAGGACACTGACTAAAGCACTGAAATTTACACTTCTTCCAACCTTCAAGAAAAAATAAGTTTTGAGTTCACATTTCTTTACAACAGCACCTTGGAGAAGACAAAAAAATTCTCTTTACACTGCCTGAAGGACAGCCCACCTGGATGGCCCATACAGCACAATCTCGCCATTAGCAAAAGCAGATATTAATTTCTGAATAAAAGTGGTGGATTAGGAAGATTGTTCCCTTCATTAACAGGCTCGTATTAGCTTTTGCAGCCTCAGCTGAAACCACCACAGATGAAGCAGAAAAGGACACATAAATATAAAAAATATAAATACCAGCATAGAGGGAAAGAAAAGACCTTTGACTCATCCTATTCTTTTCTTCTGAAACTGAAGAGAGCTGGGCATTTAAACTTTTTAATTGTCTGATGAAAACACTACTTTGTCAATCTGAATAAATAAAATAAGAAATTATTTGGAGGAGTCTCACTACAGGCCTCCTATTGGTCCTCTACAATAAATAAAAGCCATCACATATGAACGGATTGAAACAAAATAATATTTTATCTACTGAATTTTAAAAGAAACAAACAGGCTGTGGAATTCCTCCTCATAGACTTCTCAATTGTTACCCAATGTTTCAGCTCATATCAAAAAAGTCTCTAAATGCTATGGTTATAAAATAAAACTTCAAGGCACATATTTTCGGGGAAGTAGGCAAAAATCTGTAAACTTATGTTTTAGCTTCCAGAGAGTTTGAAATCACATATCACTCTGAGGTACCCAATATCTCATTCATTTTTGCAGATGATCTGTAGTCTATTAAAATCTTGTCCTTGTACTTTATTCATAGTAATTTAAAAAATACAGGGAGGAGACTCATGTTATAATGGTCTATACTAATTTTTCCCAAGATATATGCATAAGCAACAAAGAGAGGAGAATGAGCTCAAAACAAAGTAGGAGAGAAGGAGGAAGGGATATTGAGATGCAGTCTTCAAACGGTCTTTTTAACAGTGCATGCTAAAAGTGTTGATCAAGATGAGTACAAAGAATAGATTATGAGGGATAAAATTTTATCTGATTTTGTTCAGTGATATTAGAAAAAGAACATGAAAAAATAAACATTTTTTTCAGAGTATAAACTCGTTTACTGATCAAAACCCAGAAATATTTTCTACTCCCTGTTCCATATAGACCTATATGAATTACCTACAAATAAATGGAATTTTTGTTTTGAAAGCACTCCTGCAGCAAAGATACTCTGTAGTTCACTGAGCTGTTCTGAAATAAAAAAAGAAAATTTTAGCATTTTCTTTTTTTGGAAGGAGGTAATGAAAAATAAGAAAATTAAAGGGAAAGTATTAACATCTCTATTTCTAAACAAAAGGTATGCTAAATATGCCACATCAAGGGTTTTTTGTATTTTTATAGGGGGATCAGAATTAGATTGCTAAGGTGTTTTTTGAAGAGCTATTTTATTTACACTCTTCCTTCACAGCAACAAAACCAGTCAGCTAGGAAAGTAAGAGGCTCTGTATTAAGAATGAAAGCAAGCCCTGGTCACAGATGAATGGTTTTATTTCCTGAAGCTGAGTCTATTCCTAAATGAAGACCAGCAAGAAGACTGATCACCAGTAAACATAAATCAAGAAACAACAGATTACTTATATCTGCTTCCTTAAGCATAATCTCTGTGACCTGACCAAATATAAAATGGGTTTTTCTTGACTGTTTGTTTAAAAACACTTACATGCAAAATCTGTTTAATAAGAAATACCACAAAACCAACTTTCTAAAACACAGACAATTTATTAAGATGCCACCTATTATCTTCTTCTCTAAATATTCTGACAAACCGAAAACTGACGTGTACTTACTTTGGTAGTAGTTTCTTTAATAGACATACTGCATGATTGTTCTTTTTCCAGAAGGCTAGAAGGGGATTAAAACAAAATAAAATAAAGTTGACCTTCTCTGCTCATCATGGTCTGCTACACAAGACACATTTTCATATGGAAGCACAAAAGCTTTAAAATGACTCATGCTAACACAAAAGAGACAATACCAAGATAAAATCTGCATATTTGGTTTCAGGGTTGCTAGTGACTAACCAACATTTTTTCCACCCAATTTCTACCCACTTAATCCTGTTTGTTGGCAAAACAGTTCATACACTAGCTTTAAAGTTCTTAATTAATGAGTTTATACATTATCTGTATTTTACTTACCATCTGAAACACAATTATGATTATTTGTGTAACCATACTGTCTTAGAAGTTCCCAGCAGTGCCCAGGACCGGTGCTTTGCTAGGTTACCATCACCTCACACCGAGGTGTTTCTGACAGTTTGCAGTTAACTATCCTTTTATAAAGCCAGTTTCCAACTGTGCCAGGAAAAGTTCAACCGCAGTCAATTGTTCTCACAGTAATTTTATGTGAAATAACATTACTCAGTTTGTTTAGTTTATTAAAAACCTACAAAATATTTGTACCAAATGGATTCAACAGTAGGCTGAAACTGAGGCTGTAACCATGCTTATACGAACAAACTCAAGGGTTTTTTTCCACATATAAAAACCAGGTAGGCTTACTACTTTGATATTACTGAACATAAAACTGTGCCTTTGCTGCTTGTAAATAAATTCACAAGTTACATTTTTAACATAAGTTCAAAAAACCAAGTCAAATCAAACATCAGGAGTTGGTATAGAGATCATTTTTGCAACTTTAATACTTCTGTTCCTCCTACTTAGCAGATGTACACTTTAATACAGTGTTAAATTACCTTATCACACGCTATTTTCTTTTCTGTCAGACCCCTCAATTCAGCATATATCACAGCCAGCACTCCCCACCAGCAGCAGTTCAATTCTTCCTTTTAGCTGCGTTATAAAAGTTGTACTTCTTCCACAACCTACTGCTGATATTCTTCCCAAATAAAAAACTATTCATTTACTTCCGAGGTCATCTTTGGTGTTCCGCACTGAAGTATCCAAACACTTCAGAAACAGCTCCGGATTTATTTCAGTGATACCCTCGCAAGACGAGGCAGCATTGCATTCATTTTACAGGTGGAAGGAATACAAGTCAGTGTTATTCAGAAAGCACATTAAGACTGAGCGCCTGCTTTGACGTGCACACAGTCCCTGCCTCCTCCCCCTATGCATTTCACTTTTCTTTTGAAAATTTGCTCCTTTGTAAGTCAGAACCCCAAAGTACCCGAAGTTGGACTTGCATTCAGTTACTGACCACCTACAGAAAGGCTGTTTGAACCCCCTTGCACACGGGAGTGAGACGGCCTCGGGGGCCGAATTCAGCTGCCCACCATATCATTGAATCGTGTTAATGAGACTATTTGCACTGCTTTCCCTAAAGCACTGCCTCTCGGAGCACACACCTTTTCCATCTGCAGCCCAGCAAGACCAGTCACCTCATAACCACCACAGCACACGGGGGTCCCTCCAGCTCCAGATGGGGCAGTCCCCTCAGAAATAGCTCATGACAGCACAAGGCAATGCCTGTGAAAGGCGACTAACAGAAACAGAGCTGGCTAGCTACATAAAAGTCATTTAACATTTCCCACACAGACGTCTCCAATTTCTCCCTTTTCTACAGCAATATATGGGCAAAACAGAAAAAAATACATGTGTAATGATGCCATCATCACTCCCTGATCACCTCTGGGCGTGCCAGAGGGAAGGATCTCTTTAGCCATTTTATTTTCTCAGGCTCTAGAGCTCCCACTGACTTCCAGCATCTCCCACAATCAGCGCCTGAGCTGGCCAGGTTATGTAAAAAAGAGCTGATCTTTGTGTGCAGAGGTCAACAGGGACCAACAAGGTGTGTAACTGAATGAATAATGGGTGACTGACCCAACTGTTCTGAAACTGCCTTATAAAATCCAACTCTAAGGACCCAGACCATAATTATAGCCAGAAGAACAACAGCATAAGGATGGCACCTCTATTTAGCAAACCTCTTTCACATGCCTTTCCTCTTATCTGTTTACTTTCTTCACAGAAAGCCCACCCAGGTTCATACAGCGTTTCACTCCTCTGCAGAACTCACACAGCTAACAGGAAAAGAGATCAATCTTTAATTTCTTTTTAAACCAAACATCCAAAACAGCATTACAGACTCGGACCCAGCTGTAGAGCCTGCATTGCCAACAAGGATGCACAAGCCCATGCGGACTTCCAAGTCCAGCTGCTGAGTGGGGAAAAGCATCCTTTCTATATCCAGATTTCTTTTCTATGAGTATCTATCAAGTCACTGAAAAATAAATCGGAAATTGCACACTGCTATTTCAATGACAGCAGAACTGTAGTTTTAGGAGAATTTTACAGAATTACAGTTTTAAGAGAATTTTATATTAATCTGACACAAAGCAATAAAGAATATCATTAGTAAATCAACATTTTGACTCAAGCCAGTGACAGCTGCATTAACTAAAGAATCCTTTTGTTACAGTTACAGCATTCATGTGCACCCTTACAAGTGTATTTGTATTATTTGCGGTATGAATTTCACAGTAGCATCCTGTTTTGAATCCTCATTAGCCTTCAGGAATCCCTCACCCCTTTTAGAGACGAGCCCATCACACAACTCCCACACAGCAATCAAAGTAGTGGACGAGCCAGCTAGAGTTACCAACCATGAACAGCTTTTAACCAAGTTTATTCCCAGGTTGTTTTCTTCTAGCCCAAAACACCATCATGGAGAGCCCCTCACAAGCTTTCCAATTAACTGACAAGCTAATGACCCGCAAGACAAAGCAGGCAGTCAATACAGATTCATTCCACCGACAAAGGGCTTTAACAGCCATGAACTGCTAGATGTGATCTGAGCCACAAATAGTATTTTACCATCACCCTGGAGCATCATAGTTCATTTTAAGAGGATTACTCTGTCTGCTTGAAAGTTACTTTACTTAATACTACCAGGGAAAATGGCTTTAAAAAGAGCTGCTTGGAATAACGCTAAGTTCTTGCCTGGGAAGATGTCCACAGTTTTGATTCATTGCTATTCTTCTCTGGCAGAACAGCTAATCAAGAATTTCACTGCTTGTCCTCACAGTCTCTGCAATCTAATATAAAGACCATTTAGAAGTTACTTCTCAAATTCAATATAAGCCAACTCCACCACAGAGAAAGCAAAGTTCTTGAACCAGCTGATGGAAGGAGTAGAAGAAGACAGGAATTCAATTAACAAAAATTTAACCGATTAAATGCAGGAAAAGAAACGTTTTTAACACTAGCAGAACTAACAGCAATCTATACATCATGTGTCAGCTGAAAAAAGGCTAGATTTAGATTAGATATTAGGAAGAAATTTTTTTAGTGTGAGGGTGGAGAGGCACTGGAACAGGTTGCCCAGGGAAGCTGTGGATGCCCCATCCCTGGAGGGGTTCAAGGCCAGGCTGGATGAGGCTTTGGGCAACCTGGGCTAGTAGAGGGTGTCCCTGCCCATGGCAGGGGGTTGGAACTCGATGATCTTTAAGGTCCTTTTCAACCCAAACCATTCTATGATTCTGTGGCCATGCAGGCCTATCATTTAAATGGCTCACAAAGGATTTACACACATTAGGACCCAACACAATTAGAGAAGAAAAGGAACATAGACTTGCTGCATCCTAGGACCTCATTGTATACATGCTAGACCAGAACAGGAAAGAAGGAGGTGAGGAATTACCCTTTCTGAATGATGAATTAAGTAATATTTGGCAATGCACAAACTGCATCTGGAGAACTGCAGGAGGATGTGGGAATGCCGCACGCTCAGGAGCTGAGGCTGATTTGGCATGTAATAACTGACTATGGAAAATACTTTAAGATCCAAATCCTTCAAGCAAGCCAGTGTCTTTTAAGTATCTCATTTCAGTTATCTTAAAGAAAAATAGATTCTGAGTATGTTGAATTATAATGAAANTAGCATCCTGTTTTGAATCCTCATTAGCCTTCAGGAATCCCTCACCCCTTTTAGAGACGAGCCCATCACACAACTCCCACACAGCAATCAAAGTAGTGGACGAGCCAGCTAGAGTTACCAACCATGAACAGCTTTTAACCAAGTTTATTCCCAGGTTGTTTTCTTCTACCCCAAAACACTATCATGGAGAGCCCCTCACAAGCTTTCCAATTAACTGACAAGCTAACGACCCGCAAGACAAAGCAGGCAGTCAATACAGATTCATTCCACCGACAAAGGGCTTTAACAGCCATGAACTGCTAGATGTGATCTGAGCCACAAATAGTATTTTACCATCACCCTGGAGCATCATAGTTCATTTTAAGAGGATTACTCTGTCTGCTTGAAAGTTACTTTACTTAATACTACCAGGGAAAATGGCTTTAAAAAGAGCTGCTTGGAATAACGCTAAGTTCTTGCCTGGGAAGATGTCCACAGTTTTGATTCATTGCTATTCTTCTCTGGCAGAACAGCTAATCAAGAATTTCACTGCTTGTCCTCACAGTCTCTGCAATCTAATATAAAGACCATTTAGAAGTTACTTCTCAAATTCAATATAAGCCAACTCCACCACAGAGAAAGCAAAGTTCTTGAACCAGCTGATGGAAGGAGTAGAAGAAGACAGGAATTCAATTAACAAAAATTTAACCGATTAAATGCAGGAAAAGAAACGTTTTTAACACTAGCAGAACTAACAGCAATCTATACATCATGTGTCAGCTGAAAAAAGGCTAGATTTAGATTAGATATTAGGAAGAAATTTTTTTAGTGTGAGGGTGGAGAGGCACTGGAACAGGTTGCCCAGGGAAGCTGTGGATGCCCCATCCCTGGAGGGGTTCAAGGCCAGGCTGGATGAGGCTTTGGGCAACCTGGGCTAGTAGAGGGTGTCCCTGCCCATGGCAGGGGGTTGGAACTCGATGATCTTTAAGGTCCTTTTCAACCCAAACCATTCTATGATTCTGTGGCCATGCAGGCCTATCATTTAAATGGCTCACAAAGGATTTACACACATTAGGACCCAACACAATTAGAGAAGAAAAGGAACATAGACTTGCTGCATCCTAGGACCTCATTGTATACATGCTAGACCAGAACAGGAAAGAAGGAGGTGAGGAATTACCCTTTCTGAATGATGAATTAAGTAATATTTGGCAATACACAAACTGCAGCTGGAGAACTGCAGGAGGATGTGGGAATGCCGCACGCTCAGGAGCTGAGGCTGATTTGGCATGTAATAACTGACTATGGAAAATACTTTAAGATCCAAATCCTTCAAGCAAGCCAGTGTCTTTTAAGTATCTCATTTCAGTTATCTTAAAGAAAAATAGATTCTGAGTATGTTGAATTATAATGAAACAGTTGAAACCTCCTGAAATGATGATGTTCATCATCAGGAAGTGTGTGCTGGAGAAATAAGGAAAGCCAGAACACTGTAACAGGGACAGCAGCAAGACTGGGAATAGAATGGTCTGGTTCAGACATTCCTCACTCTATCCCAGGCTTCCCACATGACCACAGAGGACATTAAATGGCATGATATAATAGATAATGTTTAAAAAGCCTTTAAAAAAATATTCTGAGAAGTTATGATCTACATGCAGGAACTACAGATACCATGGAAGTGGCCTTGCTCAGAGGAAGGCTGCCCAGCACAATACCAGGGAGAATGGCTTTCTCCTAAAGGAAGGCACATTTCTGAATGTCTTTCCTTCTACTTTGCTAATACACTTCCCCTTGCATACCAACCCATTGTGAATTTATGTTTTGCTTCCTAAGAAAAAAATTCAAAGAATGAAAATGGACAAAAGGCAAGCCATGCTGTTCTCTCCATATATATAAATATACATACTGCTTAAACAGAAACAGTTCCTGTATTAACGACAAAATATATACACAGAGACAAAAAAAAAAATGTAGTCAGAATGTGGTTTCCATAACTGCACAATAGAACACACCACACTTGAATTCTGTACTGGAAATTCTTATTTTTCATACAGAAACAAAGCAGTCACCTCGATCTCTGCCTGAAGACACTGAAAGACTCAGGATAAAGGATGCCCTTTAACAGCAAATATTCTTCCTTAACGTTACTGCCACCTAAAAGATTATTCTAGATCCCGTTATTTCACTCCCTATCTCCACGCTACAATACAGTGTTTAAGCAAAAAGCACTTTCATTTCTTTAAGCACAAATCAGAACAATTTAAAATTACCCGTATTTGAATTTCAAATTCAAGCCTACACTCAGGTGGTATGCATATGAGAAACCCTCAATTCATATGAATACTTATTCCCTCCTAGATAGAGTTACTATTAAAGAGTATTTTCTTTACTATCAGCAAATTAAAACAGTTAACACTATGTCTGAACTAGACCCAGAGTAATGAGACCGCCTGCAAGGGATAACCTCATCCTCATGGTCACCACCTGCAGAAAGCGTGACTTTTCCAACTTTAAGACTTCTAACATGATTCCTTCTCCGATTCTCAAGTCGCAAGAAGCTGCACTCTCTTAAAAGATGAAAATACATAAACCAAGCCCTGCACTTGTAATCTTGCTTTTAACAGCAAAAAGCAGCTGACCTTCCCGAAAAGCCTTTGTCCAGCCCTCTGCAAAGGATATCAGAAGTGCTACTCAGGGAACAGTTGGTGTAAACATCTGCTACAGTCTACATCAAGGCAAAAATCCACCAAAAATCTTAAGTCTAGGGACTTCACTGGACCTTTAAGGAAGAAATCCACAATACAAAAATCATATCAAACAATCAATAACTTTCTCGTACGGTTCCCTTGATGTGCATATCTCAGTAGGCTTTGAAGACAAGTCAGGAAAAAAGCTTTGAAACACAACAATCTTTAACAAGAGGTGGCTTTAACCTAGACACACATAACTAGGACTAAAAGAAAAAAAAATACTTGTACCCAAAGTTTTATTGAGTAAAATCAACAGATTCACTACAGATAGAACATGCAGTTTTTCACCAGGACAGGATCTACACAAGGGTATTGCTGGTCCTACATGTCTGCTCCATTCAGAACATTCAGAGCTAGATTGCAATAAATGCACTAAGGTCAAACAACAATTTTTGGTTTCTTTTTAAATACTCCACCACAAAGTTTGATCCCACCTAATTAAGGAAGACACTGGATAACAGGATTTTCATTGTGTGTGATCTGTTCATAAGTCTGGCTGGGCTACATGTCTGGGTATTTCCATACCAGGGAAGCAATTTTTCAGTCAATCACATAAGTTCCTTTTCATCTTTGTGCAATGATCCACGGGACTTTAAACAATGAGATTTTCACAGTGGCATATCTCCATGGTGGGAAGCAAAATCATCCTTTAAACATAAGCCCGGGTTTTTCAGACAAACTCTGATTTTCTCTTAGATAATGCAGCCTACAGAAAATTTCTATAAGACAACAGAGCTGGTTAAACAATGATAAAACCACAACATTTCTGCTGAACTGATGCAGTGAAAATCCAATTTCTCTGTCTAAACCTGTCAGTGCTCTTGAGGCATGGACTTTGACATTACATAGGAGAGAAAAGTTGTGTTTAATTCATACTGAAAATGAAATTTGTGGCAGTTGCAAGGACTAGTCATCTGAATTAGAAGTAAAACACGAAGTGTCACCTTGGACAACTTCCAACCCCAAAAATTAATCTTATCTGAGACAAAAATTATCAAGAGATATACTTTAAGGTTCAGGAGCACTGGATCTTCTGCACATTTCAATCTACAGAGTTCTCCATGGAATACGAATGAGAATCCAAAATTATGCACCTACCTCTGAACCACCAGAGAGCTGATTTTGCTCCAGCAATTTGCTCTTCTTCCAGCTATCATTTGCAGAGCGGTATTTCTTCATTGTTGCTTTATGTCACGGATTGTTTCAATACAAGTGCTCCCCCACTCAGAATTTATCAAGAGGCAGAACTAGAAGTGCACTTTCCCGGTATCTTTGTACAACCTCAGCTTACCAATAAGGCTTCCCATTGACTCCTGGGTTGCTGGATGACTGCGTTTGTCTCTGTTGACTCTCAGAGTTCTGCCTGTATAAAGTGGACTATAACAACTCATCCTGCCCAGAAGCTCCTCCATACACAAGAACTCTAAACTGAGACAATCTTTATTTGCTCTAGTGCTGCCAGACACTAGCCCCAATTATGAGAGGCTTCCAGAAAAATCAGGGCATTAGATGACACTTCACAATTTTTTGTAAGAATGATTAATATTATTATTTTTTTAATGCCTGCAATAGAAGGAATGAGGCAGCACCTCACTCTGCATAGTATGGCAGTTGGGTTTTTTTAGATGAAATCACTCCAACAGAAACAACCAGTTCACAATCACTTGAAGATGCTGCTGGCATCTTGAATGATTATTCCAAGCTGAATTTTCATTGCCATGTATTGAGAAATCTTCTGGTCCTATAACACACCATTCAGGCAGCTGAACTGGCTCTGTTTCAACCCACCATTTCCACGATGCTGTATTTCCCACTACTCTTCTGTCAGCTGCTGCCGCAGAGCGGTTGTGGCAGTTGCTGCTCCAGCTGCTACCTGAAACAGGAGCATCAGCCTGAGAACAACGGCACAATCAACCAGCTATCTGCAGCAGCAGGTCATCACATCCAAACCATTTCCCCAGATTTCTGATGTGTCAAGAGATCCCCATTCTTGTGTTACATCTGTATGGAGTGCACAAAAACTACAGCTTGCCCACAGCAGCTGCAATTATTTTGCTAAGATTAACATCCATTGTACTTCACTGACTGCCAAGGTCTGTCCCTGGATATTGTTGTTAGCTGTTTCTCTTTATTACATACATACAAGCAAACTCAGTATCGTACACTGATTGGGACAGCTGGTCATTTTCCCCTAAAGAGAAATCATTATGCATACCCAGAGGAATCAGCACATATGTGGCCTGGACTTTCACAGGCTGCTACATCCCACTGGGGGCTCTCTTCGGGCAAGTACGGGGAACCAGATGCTCAGCAGGGAAAAGCAGATTTCTCATTACACTGCACACATGGGTACTCAAGCAGGTGGTACTCATCTTTCTGCTGGGACTTTTTCCTTCTATAACACTGCTTGAAAGGACAAAAATCTGCCTCTAAGATTACTCAAAAATACTTCAGGTTACTCTGTCCTCCAAGGTGCAAGACTTGCTCTCTCCTTTCCCTGCTGTGTTTCCAACCCCTCTTGTTCTTCCCAAGTGTAGTGGGTTAAGCAGAGGGGAGCTCTCCCCTATCATTGGGTGGGGGCAGGGACTGTGTGAGTGGGTGTGTGTGGTTTGGCCCCCAGCCAAGGGCCAACCCGCCACACCAAGGAAGGCCAGTATCTATGGTGCAGCAGCAGACTTCACACAAGCCCTTTTTCCTCCCTGCAACAGGGGTCCCTACTGGCCCAGGTGGGATCAGAGTCACTATGAGCTGCCGAGCCACAGAACAAAGGACTCGGTTCAGACACAACTTGATCAAGAAGCCCTCTGCCACAATTTCAAACTCTGGCAGCTCTTGTCTGATAACTTCTGTTTGCACCTTGGCAATAAGCAAATTCCCTTCACGTGCTGCAGCACAGACATTGTACAGCATGCCAGGATTTCAGGACAGTTTCCTCTAGAGTTGCTCCCGCAGGTGAGAAAAAAAGAAATAAAGCCACTTGCCCAAGGAGTCTACCCTTCAATCCTAGACTGTGAACAAAGGAATGAAATTAATCCTAGGTAGACAAAATGGAGAGGAAAACACCTAGCCGCTTACGAAAAGAAAGCTGAGCCTCCTAATCAATCAGATCACAAAGGAAGAGGCAGCTTTTCTTTCACCTATGACTTGTCTTAGCCTCTCACAAAAGCCTGCAGACAACTGCTTTGAGAAAGCCGAGACGACAGCCTCCCCAAAACACAAACCCAATGTGGGAGTAGCTGAAAATAAGACAATCCTATCTTCAAAGCTCGAGTTAGGTTATGACATTTGACACTAAATTTGAAGTTGCCCGTCAAAAAGTCCCCTGTGGCAGAGGAAGATGGCTATATGGTCAGTGGCTCCAAGGGCAGTAGGTCCAGGGAACTTCCAAGAGAGAGTCCTCCCCAAGTGCTGGGGAACATCCTTCTCTGGCTCTGCTCCTCTGCTGCAAGCCCACTGCTGCAGGTTTTGTGAAGCTGTAGCACACGGAATAAACTGGATCAATAGTTTATTAAACAAAAGAACTACAATTAGGAGAACAGGGCACCATACCGTCTTCATTATACCTAGCTATAGTAGCAGCTATATTTTAAGAACCCCATAATTGTATTTTGGTTCATCTCACACAGCACAGACAGAGACATGTTTCCTACCACAGAGAAGACTGTTTAAATTCTGTGTTAAGCTTAAAAAATAATAAAAAACAAAAAAAATTAGAGCACCATGAAAGGGCCCTAAGTCAAGGCAGTAAGGCAAAGACTCAAAGTGACCTATGCATTGCCCTTGACCATTTGTCACTGCCTGAAATTAAGTCAACACGAACAGGCCTGGGAGGGAAACTGAAGCTGTCAGAAGCCTTGGAGACTCCCATACCCAGAGCTTACGATCGGGACAGATGTGAACAGGGAGAGCCATTTCTGTGGCTGTGCAGCCCTTCTTCACATAGTGTATTTCACATGTAAACAGAGTTTTTCCATTCCTACAGACCTGCAAGGTTAAAATAACTGAACTAGCGAGGTGACCAAGAGGTCTCTTCTTCACTCCCATCACTTGGTGAGGAAGCCCTAGTTGTGGTGGCCACTACACAAGTCCCCTGCTTTGCTGTGTATCTGACAGCTTGAGACACCCATTTCATCGTGCATATTAAGAAGAAGGAAACAAAGGGGAAGAAGCTCTAGTCTCTCATCTGTTTTACTTATTTGCATTCCTTTTTAATATTATCCTTTCCTTGGACTTCTGATATTTTACAGCAATATTACCTGGACAGATCGTGTGCTGTGGGTGAGAGAGAGAGATGTTTAAGAAGGGGAAAAAGAAGAGAGATTGCCATACAAAGCAGGTAACAGTACAGAGAAAGGAGCTCAGAAGCTTAATCCTCTTACACACCACAAAAAAATCTTACACAGATCAGACATATACGCACACAAGCACACACGCTTACGCCACCATCAGTGAAATATAACTGTACCTGGGAAGGGCAAGTGGCTACCAGGTAGTGACAACTGACAACAGGAGGGGGAAAGTGGTCAGAAGGACAGAAAGCCTTTCTGTCAAGCCAGCATCATGGGATTGCTGACATCTTCCCAGGGCAGGGACATGATGATGCAGTACGTGAAAATCACCAAGGGAAAGATACAGAAGTAAATTAAGTGGCATGACCAAGTGAACTGGTTCCACGTATACCCAGTTAAAGGACAAGCTAAAACCTCCCCAGTGCCAAATGAGGCCAGAAGTCACAAAATAATGCTTAAAGTCTTAAAGGTCTACTGAACCATTGGGGTCTTTACAGTCCAACTCATAACCCAGCATAGGAGTCCCTCTTGAAAATATTCAGGAAGATTTTTTTTTAAGTTTACATTATTTTGCTTCTAACCTACCTACCAACATTACTTTCTACTTGTAATTAAGCCTGCTCAAGTTGTGAAATTAGGAAAGTGCAGACAACAAAAAAAGCTCCAAACAACCCAAAAAGTAAACCCAGAAGTAAAGACCCCAAGAATATCTGGCATTAAAAGTTGTGATGGGGGGGCCAAACCACACACCCACTCACACAATTCCTCCCCCCCACACCTGAAGACAGGGGAGAGAATTAAAGGGGTAAAGGGAAAAAAGGACTTGTGGGTTGAGATAAGAACAATTTAATAACTAAACTAAAATAATATTGAAAATAATACTATATACAAATATACCAATGAGTGATACACAGTGATACTGCCCCCCCCACCTGATGACCAAGGCTCAGCCCGTTCCCGGCTAACAATCCCAGAGCAAGGAGAGTCCCGAAACCGCACTCACGGAACAGAGATAACAGTCCCAGCATCCCAGACCAAGAGCTGACTGGGGTGTGGGGGTGAAGGCCTTGGGAGAGTGACCACCTGGAACGAGATGACCCAGAGCAAAAGAGATCTGGAACCAAAAAAGGGCCGATCTTCCGGAGGGTCCTCCCCTATATACTGGGCATGGCGTGTATGTTATGGAATAGATTATTGGCACTCTGGGTCTCAATCCTGAACCTAAGATCAAATCCTGGGCTAGTAACTGGGGCTGTGCTCCCTCCCAGCTTCTCCGGTCTGCCAACCTTGGCAGCCGTGTAAACATCGCTTCTTCTGAGCACAAATCCAAACACAGCCTCTTGCTAGCTATTATGAAGAAAGTTAACTCTGTCTCAGCTTAACCCAGGACAAAAGTACAACTCAGTTCTCTGCTGTTCCACACATAGGCCCAGCAAACAGGCACATTTGCAGCCTGTGCACAACAGCATAAACTTTGTGATGCTATAAAGCCATTTCATCCCTCTGCTTTTTGCATTTGTGCTACCCTTTTATTTTCAGAGGATATTTTTCATATGTATGCATTTTCACAGAAATAGCCAAAGAAAACCTCAAACCACATATTTAAAAAGGACTTTTCTGGATTGACTGCATGTTATCTAGCAAACAACAGATATCTTTTTGAATGGATAGGTTGCAATTTGTTTTGCTTCTTCTAAATACAATTATTTAAAGCTACGATTTTTGTTGAAAGGCTGATGCGAATAAACATGGCTTTATTCAGACTAGCAATTTCACATAGCTTGCTAACCATTAATTTGACTAGAAATTTCATGTGGCCATATCCTTAGAAGAACAAAATGTGTATAAAGCAGTCTCTCCTAATGATAGTACCTGACGGCCCATTCTGAATGGCACTTTTCCTAAGTTAATATGTCAAACTACGTATAAGTCTTCTTTTCCAATTTTTCCCAAGTAAACCAACTTGTCTGAAAATCCCACCTTTTTTGGCTTTATCAGACCTCAACTGAAGTTGCCAAACGCTTTGAGTATATTCCAACTAATAAGGTTTGCAGCCCCCTGAGCGCTTGTATTTCACTTTGAATTAATCTTTGTCAGATGAGCTTGAGGCATCACTAAAGCAGAGTGAACTGGTTGCATAAAACTTCGAGTTCAGTTCCTTGTGCTACCGGCCATGGCAGAGCTATAATAACTAATAGGAGCAACAGTGAATTTCCCCATCTTCAGATCATCTCCCACACCCACTGTGGAACAAATTCCTACTAATTAAAAATTGTTCCATGGGAAGGGTGGAAGAAGAGGGGGAGTATTCAAATGTTTTGAAAGATATTTAATTGAATTTCTCTTTCAACCGGCAATCAGCGCCCAGACAATAGTCCAGATGTAACCGTGCAATTTATTTTAAGGACGACATGCTGTACTGTCACATGCATCTGCAGATATGGATAAAACCAAAAAAGAGAAAATGTGAAGTGAAACTAAATATGAACACAAGTATAACAGACTTCCCTAGTTTTCATTGTAAAATGAAAAGAAACAAAAAAGGAAACAGCAGGTACTGAAGAGAATAAGTCAAATAATTAACATGGTCTTATTTTATAATAATTTTATAATAATAATATATTTCTGAAATGGTGTCTTCTTCAGTACAGGATACAGAAATTACACATTTTGTTACTGTTTGCAATCTCCAGGAGAAAGTACTTTCACCCAGAAACACTCAGACCTATTTTCCTCAGATTTCAACGTCTTTAGGTAAAACACTAACGTGTTGTGGTGCACACATCAGCTGCTCCCACCTTCCAAAGACACCTCCACGCAACCCCACACAAGTCAACTAAGCTTCTGCACTGCGGTTTCTCATTTTATAACGATGATTGCACCCTTTAGTTTACCAACAGCAATTAGGCCTCTGTGGGTAAGCAAAACGACCCCGTTCTGTGGTCTCAGCCTCAACGAGAATCCCCGTCACAACACAAGATAACATATTTGTTTGCGCATTAACCAGACAGGTTTTAACCTCGGCTTCCAACAGCCCTCAAAAAAGGGCCCAAGGTGACGTGTCTAACCTTTCTCAATTCTTCAAACTCAAAGCGTGCTATAGTTAGTGACAAAGGGGTTTTGTTTTCCAAAAGTCCACAATGTACCGAAAATAAATAAGACAAAACAAAGGATTATTAATCTTCCTGAAAAGAACAATGTTTGACAAGAAAAATAAGCTTAAAACCAACGCTCAGCCCACTGTTACACTGACTTGCTCTCAATTATTCTTCATTTAAGAAATCCTCTCATGTTCCCTGAAGTTTGCTTTAATAAGTTGCTATTTAATAGCATTTAGACCAAGAAAAGCAAAATAATTTGTATTTTACAGTGAGCTGCAAGCCACTCAATACGATTCATTACAGCATAGATTGTCTTAAGAGATGCTTCACGTCATCTCCGTGTTATTCCAGTGCTGGATGCAATTCATGTATCCAACAAATAATTATGCAAAAGCACATCATAGCAGTACTTTACTGACTAGCACAGTACAGATAAAATACATATATAGTATCTTGCAACCTGATACCAGGAGCTTGTCATTTACAGCCCATCAATATTGAAGGACTTTTTACATAAGCACTGATATTTAGTGTAAATTTAGCTTTATTTCTCACACAGATAGCCTTAACTTTAGAAGACTATTTTTTTCCCCTCTGCAATTATTAATAAAATAAAGTGTACGTTTCCAGAAAAAATCTTTCACATTAGATATTCCAAGACTTGGAAATTTAAAATGAATATGCTGAACT
>VZTO01004030.1:0-28991 GCA_013400615.1 Syrrhaptes paradoxus
CCCCCCAGCCCCTGCTCCTGCCGCTTCCCTTCGGAACGAGCCTTTGGGAGCCCCTACCCGCGGCATGGGAGGGGGCTGCGAGGTCTGGGGCCGGGGAACGATCACTTCGGGAGGGGGCTTTAACCCCCCCGGCCCACCAGGCAGGAACCCAAACCCCTGAGGACCAGCCCAGCTCCGGGGGAGCTCAGCCAGGCACCCCCAGCACCCCGGGGTATTCCCACCCTGGACCCCCCCCTAACCCCCGTCCCCCTGCTGCCGGGGTGACACCAGAACCCCCCCGGGGGGGCCGGAGGGGAGCTGCCGCAGCTGGCCACCACCCTGTGACAGTGGCCACCACCCTGTGACAGCACAACACCAGAGAGGACGGACTCAACTCACAAGGGGGTTATTCATGGGTATTAGCTAGGATATAGGGAAAGTTTAGGAACATGAAGTAAAAAAATAAAAGGTGTGACAAAGGCAGAGCATCAGGTACAGCCCTACACCCCCAGCCCAGCACCCAGGGGCTGGAGCTCCCCCAGCCCCTTTCCAGGACCCCCCACCCCTCACCCTGAGCAGACCCCAGCAGGGACAAACTGCCAGCCCCGAGGTATGTGAAGAGTCAAAGTTATATAAATGAGGCAGCTGAAATTACATTAGAAGGAAAAATCAGAAGCAAAATAGGCACAATAAAAAGATAGGAAAATCAGAGCAAAGAATACAGAAGAAATTTATTGAAAGCACAAGTACAGACTGGCCAATAACTGCTTTCTACAATCTGACAGTAAATAATGGAGCTACAGAAAGGTACAAAGGTTGTTATAAAATAGTTTTAATTTCATTTCTTTTTGCATTACAAACATTCTTTGAAAGAGGCAATGGAATTCTGATGTTGTGTATGCTTACCCTCCCCACCCCACCTTCCACAATACTGAACCTGTAAGAGCTGTTATCAAAATATACAATACATCTGTTCACCATAAAAAATGGGTTTTGCTGCCCCCTCATGTCTTACAACAGGTATAAAAAAATTATAAATATGTACACCCTTTTGTTACTCACATTCTTTACATGCAAACACAGGGATCCAAAGGAAAAACCCACAGTTGCCGGGGCTCCGGGGTCACCTCCATTCGCTTGCTTGTGTTTTGCAAAACACATCCAGCCTGTGGGCTGACCAGCTCAACGTCAGAGGCCACCAGACAGGTCTCATTCCATCGGCCTCTCCCCAGCACCCTGGGCGAGGCTGATGGAGCCATTTACCGGTCACACCGCCGCTGTTCCGCTTGGGTTGCGCACGGATCCCACCGGGGTGCTGCCTGCGGCACGCTCGGGACCACCGGCCCCAGGGCCCGCGCTCCCGGCTGCAGAGGAGCGGGTTCGTCACTTTGGGAGGAAGGAGGTGAGCAGAGGAACTCTGACAACGACACCGAGACAGCCGGGCTGCCCTCCCAACGACACGATGCTGGCTCAGAACCCCAGAGCTCTCCGGAGAGGCCAATGATCCGACCTCGCTACCGGGACTGAGAGGGAACCGGAACCAGCATCGACCCAGCAGCTGAGCCCGGGCTCGGCTCAACGCCTTCCTGGAAGATGGTTCCACGCTCCTCAGCCACCAGCCGAAGACAAAGGCAGACACGTAAAACCGATCTCGTGCCAGCAACCCAAGCGGAACCCTCACGCAGACGTCACACGCTTCTCCAGCATCATTCACATCCTCGAGAGCTCAGGGAGGAACTAAGGACAGTTAAGACTTCTCCAAACACTCAGTGCTAGGCAAGTCAAGAGCTCCCACACTAAGCAAGGAAATCAAAACTTGCAACACTAAGACAATTAAAAACAAACTTTGGTCCACAATTTGCAGAAAAACCCTGAAAAAAAGTACAAGATTCTTGTTATTTTGCATCCGAACAGGTTGCAGGTTAGAGGGAAATGTAAGGCAACATCGGATTACACAGAAGAGAAGGCAGAATGGCCTGGGAAAGAGTTGTAAGCCAGAAAAAAAAATAAATGGTTGTATCATGGGGAAAAAAAACGATCTGCTGCTTCCTACTTTTAATAAATCCCCTTCTATAACTTAGAAGATCTGGGCTTATAAGCTTAAAAAGGTAAAAACTTTCGCCTGGGTCCTTTCACTGAAATGCACAAGCCACGTGTGCTTGTTATCTCCAACGCTTCGCTTTAAAAATCTGCTTTGCTTAGCATCTCGTATCGATCTCGTTACATCACTCACCCTCAGTCATGACCTCAGCCTGATAACTAAATTCCTGCCCTACAGTTTCAATTAAAAAAAAAAAAAAAGAGAAAGTACAGTATACAAGGGTAATACCACAAAGGAGTAAATTTAGATTACGTTTATACCATCTTATCATTCTATAAAAAGGTACTTAAACTATTTCTTTTGCATATAAAGAGATTAGAATATTTGGTCAACTGGAAATATTGCTAGGCACAGATGACAGCAACGGCATCAAAAAGTATAATACAAGAATTAAAACAAAAAGCTCAAATGCTGAAGACATGCTATAAGAATGACGGCAGAGCTACATTGGTCTTGTTAACCTCGAATTAGGGGCACGAAGGTGGCTCACGCGGACACCTTTCTAAATGTGGGATATCCAATAATTCTCCAAATCCTAGCCAAGTATTTAGATATATATACACACACACAATTTCGACAAACTCTTAATGATTCGTCTTCACAAGTGTCCAGCAGTGGTTAATTTTGTCTCTTGATCAATGCTCCCGCGAAGGGCAGAGCCCGGCGACGGACAATGGAATGTGATTTGTCTCGGGAACGCTTCCCCACCCAGACCTTTCTGCTCAGTCTGGATGTTACGGACAAGGGATCTCGGATAACTCCCACTGAAGGTTTGCGGATGGCGATAAACCTCAAGCAGATTGGGAGGTGGCATGAAGACACACGATACTACGCAGATTGCGACATTCCACGGACAGTGGGACACAACTGCCTGAAGAGTCAAAGCCCAATATTTTCTTTATCCACTTTGCCAGCTTCACTTTCCCTCTCCACACCAAGCCGAGCAGCGAGCCAGCGCCCGCTCCTCCCCTCAGCCCTCCCAATCCACTCCCTACAGCTCAGATGTTTTCCCCAAAGAAGTAAAAGGTTTAAGGCACAGGATAGCAGCTGCACAGTTAAAGTAGGATCAATGCAACTTATTTTTGTGCTGGGCGAGTTGGGAGCTCCTGTACACCACGCGTTTTGCAAAATCCTGACTCCAAGGCGCTCAAGTGAATTTACACAGTGGTTCCAGGTCTTTCAAGGCATGGATGGGTAAAGAAAATAAAAAAGGCATCAACGTGAAACCTGATAAACTTGTTAGGATCTGCTTTTTGGGGGAGAAGGAGCAGGAGGGGAGGGGAATTTCCCAGAGCAGGTTCCGAAGTGTAAACTTTAACTTGTGATTTTTATTCGAACAGTCAAGATTGTTACCCATCACCGCAAGGTTAGCAATATGAATTAGATTAAATTTTTTTCTTTTTTTTTTTAAAAACCGGTAAACTGATTTCTCTTTAAAAAAATAAAATCTCTGGTCTTTTAAGGTCACTTCAGCTGCATTTTTAAAGTGGCTTTTTTTCTGGAATGATGGAAGTTGAAACCCTAGTGTTCAGCCTTTCAAGGTCAAGGCTGAACTCGAGAGGTTTTAAGTCAAGTCCATTTTGTCTCACACCTTCCAAAGCTCTAAATGGTGGACTTCGAGAAGGACACACGCAGGTGATGCTTCTCACCCAGGTCATGATTATGGAGGTCAATGAGTGACTGAATGGCTTCCTCCACAGTGCCCATCTGGATCAGAGCCATTTTACGGTCCTTCCTGACAAGACACAAGTTTGAGTCACGTTCAGTACAGCCGCATGCAGGACTTCCCGAATTCGACGCAAGTTCTCCTACCTAGCATTCAAGGCCAGCAGAAAACTAACCCCCTGGGCAACTGCGATGTGTTTTATTTTTATATGGGAGAGTACATCTGTACGATGAACGTGCACATCCAAACTCCTCTCAGCTACCTCGGTTTTCTTCTGCACCTCGCACCCACCATGCCCTCAACCCAGGGCTACTCTGGAATTCCCTCTTCCAGAGCACCAAACACCACATTAGTGATGATTCTGCTCACCTTGCACTTGGCCAGGGTTGGAATTCAATCTGAACCAAGTGCTTCTACCCTTCTCCTAGTGAAGAGCCCCGGGTAAGGACAGGACAGCAGAGGAAACACTTACTGGAAGAATTTGAATCCTTTGACCATCCCACCATTGCTTGAAAACAACATCTTAAGGTCTTCTTCAGTTATTGAAGGTCTGAAACAAATAGTTTTTCCTGTTAAATGTATATTAGCAGACCAAATTAATCTCTAGAACCCAATTCTCAGAGTCTTTCTAAATTCTCTACCAGTAGCTTCTGGGACCAGCGAGGCCATGAGGAAGAGCAGGAAGGTGGACAAGCTTCCTCCTGCCGGCAGGGAAGAGCTGACTGTACCCACTCCCAGGAATCTGCCTGTACTCAGACAGACAGGAACCCTCTGTGCGGATACTTACGGAATATTGGACAGATGAAGAGTGGCAGAAGGGGGAAAGATGTTTTGGAAGTTTTTGGAGCCTGGTTTCTTGAAGCGATGTAGAGGAGAATTTCCATAGTCCTTGGTCAGGCCGTGGTCCTCCTGTCCCTCGCGAGGAAGCTGCACTGTCTGGTGCTTGGACAGCGTTATACGGATCGGCTTCCCGTGAAGCTTCTGGCTATTTAAATGACTCATGGCTGCAACGGTGAAAGACAGCGCTGACTACAGAACTGTGACACAGTACTGTTCAGAGATTTAATCACAGCTACAATTTGATTCTGGTTCTTCCCTCTGAAGACGCCACGTCCTCCAGAACTGCAGACAGGCGATGCCGCTCGGCCTCACCGTTTATCCTATTTTCCTTCTCAACTATCTCGCACAAACCAACTGTGCCTTCCTCCAGGGCTGCCCCAAACCCCTACCACACCGGCAGGTCAGCAGTTAAGTGCATGGACACATTCAGGTTTTAGAATTTTTTTGTTTTAAGAGAAGAAAGAACCGACATCAAAGCTTTAATTACCCAGCAGGTCTCAGTGCTAGCAGTCTGACACTTTTACGCTTGCTTACCAAGCTGGGCCTGGTTCCCATCAGCCATCTGAACTAGGGCACTCTCTCTCTTATTAAATAAAATCTTCACCCTCTGCACATCACCATAGACTCCTTCAAAAAGTGAAGAAACAAGAACAGTCTTAGGCAGGGGAAAAAAGGAACTCATTCAACTTATACATTAGCTAATCAATCCAAAGCAAAAACATTCATTCACAACCAGAACTATTTCATTCCAACCATGGTTACTTATTCTGCTCTAATTAAGGACAATTCTTATGTAGCAGAATAATAATGGAACAATACATTAAAGAAAAGATACTGGGTTTCAGCAAAAAGCAAAAATCTTACTGCCAGAAGACTGGACAATTTAGCATGCTATCACAATTTAAAACTCTTATAAAAGACATGCAAAGCAATAAACCATGCATAACTGAACGTAAAATAAAGGCAAACTAAATCAAATAGCAAACTAAACAATGTAAAAATGAAATTACGCATTCAAAAAATGGCAAACTGCAAACTGTACATTTTTGAAGTATCAAAAAAGTAATCTCAAATAAATGAAAAACAAGGTAATAAAAAGTGTGAATAATAATAACATACCGAAAAGAATAAAGAGGCATTGGGGTGTAACTCTCTTTAGAGAACAGCAGAGCAAGGCAGCGGAGGGACAGGGAAGAGGTAAGGAATCGAAGGGGAGAGCGAGGTTGCACAAATCGTCCACAACGAGGAAGGGCAGAGTCCCCGCAGGAAATGGCGAAATTGGTTGATGGATGATGAAGTTTTCAAGATGGTTAATATTGAAGGGCAGGTTGGTTTCCGAAGAGCAGGGTTTTTTTTTTTTTTTGGAAGGGGAATGTTTTTATTTTTTGTTTCAAGCAACAACAGGAAGCAGAAGTACCGTGCAGTCAGTTGGCAAAGAAATTCCGGATCAGGGGAAGAAAAAAAATTCAGGGATGGGGAGAAAAGAAAAAAGTAGCAAAAAAACACAGGTCAGTAAATACATAAGGAAATATGTAGTGTTCCATCAGTCAGATTTATAGAATTCTACATACAATAACTCGTTTACAGAAACAGTTAATAGGTTTTACATAGTGGAACACAATGATAAAGAAAAGGCATTTTTACTTAAGATATACAAAGAAGTAAGAGACAGTATCACAATAGAGTGACTTCCCAAGGCTTCGATATTGAACTAAATTGCAACACTGTTCCCTAAAATTTGACTAAAAACATTTTCTCTGATTACAAGTATTTCTTAGAAGAAAGGACTCCATGGATCAAGTCAAACAGCTGGATTTGCTGCTTTAGGACCAGTGACTACTGGAATCAATCTGTATTGCACACTCAGCTGTAACAAAAGAAAAATCCAATTTAGACACCAATCGCTGCCTTAAAGTATCTGGGTGAGCAGCTGCACCACTACAGAAAACCTTAAAGGTCAGCTAGCAGCAGTGCTCGCTCCAAAGGGCCTCGGTACCTCACTCGCAACAGAAGTCTTTCCCTTCCGTCTCCGTGGCTTGGTCGTGCCACGCGGAAACCCCAAGCTGCTGCTTCTCAGCCAGAAAGGCAGGAAAAGCGTCTCTGCTCCAGTGACACCAACTCAGACAAGAGTCTGCATTCAAAGTAAAAGTCAGCGCGAGCCGAGACACGCAGGCTCCTTCCACTCATCATGGAAAGGAAAAAGGGAGTCATCGCCGCTTCCACGACCCAGACTTTAAAAAGCCTCACCCCCAATCGCAGAGCAGTCACTCCAGAGCAATACTGTCTCTTCACTCCCTGGCTGTGGCTCAGGTAAGTTTCTACAACACTGATTATACAGGCAATGGAAAAAGTTTCAGGTCTGTTAGTTCACAGCTTCAGTACAAGTCTCAAAGTCTCTCTAGCCCAAAGATAAGCTGGATGGATAGTGAAGAGCTCATAAAAAACACGGCATGAAATAACTGCTTGCTTAAAACAAGAACTGTGCAGACGGTTCAGACGCTGCTGCGAGAGCTGTGGGCACACAGATTAAAGAGGCACAGCACAGCCCTTTGTCCTGCCGCTGCCATCCCAAGAACACCCACTGACAGTGTTACACTGCTCGGGGTACGGATGCCAGCTCTCAACGGTTCAGACTTCTGTTGGAACAGCAAGCCACCGGGACCGAGCCCGAGACGACAGTTCCTGGAAGGGCAGCTCGTCCAGACCAAGCTGGGTCACAGTCCCTGCCATTATTTCATGCCCTGGAGAAAACAGTAATGATAGATAAAAAGAGCAGTCCAAAATGGATTCGATTGTCTCATCTCATCAAGAGTTCAGTATTTTGATCATTCATCACATCCAGGCTTCCCCTTTGATGCGAAAGAGGTTTTGTGGTTACTCTGACATCACTGGTAAGTTTTATAGCTTTGCAAAGTAGCATGAACTCGTGTGCACAGTCCCACCAGGTACAGATTTTCAGCAGGCTCATCATACTCTGCTGCACACTTCCAATCCAACAGAGCCAAAAGCTGACTAAAGAAAAATCCAAGATACCCGTGTCAATTTCTCTTTCATGAAAGGTTTTTGTTCAAGTATTACTTGCTTTATTTTTAAAGAAACCCAAATATTCCAACTCACTAAGTTAAGCAGAACTGAAAATGTAAACTGTGAGCTGTTACAGGACTTAGCTAAGGGAAAACTTCCAGGAATCTTGGAAAGGGAAGATGTGCAAGCACGTGGCAAAGGAAACACTGCACAGGTACAATGTCAAGCTGGCATGGGTCCAGACACTACACAGAAAGAGCAAAGGTCAGAACGAACTCTCTCTGTAGTTCTGAACTAACGTATCAAAAACCAGAACATGCCAAGGGAAAGAACGAACGGGCATGGCTGTTCTGTGCCCCAAGTGACACTGTTCCATGGGAATGGCAGGGAGACTCCACATGGAAGAGGGAGCAAGGGACAGTCATTGTAGTCTTTACGGGACAAGAGCAGGCAGGCAGCATCCTTAGCTTTGAACCAAGGAAGAGCACGATTTTCATCTCATTTCCCTTCAGCAACTAGAGTACTGATCTGCTTTCAGAGCTGGTAGAGCACACCACCTGCTTTCCTAGCTTTGCCGTTTCCTTTAGGATACAGGAGGATTTCACTTTCAATGAGTTTCAGCACAATCGGTGTTCAGAAAGTGAAGGTAGAGGTAACAGGAAGGAGGAAAAAGATAAAGTGAGGACTCCACTAACCTCAGAATGCAGATTGCTAACCAGCAGAACAGAGTTCCCTGCCCCGGCGAGGCCGGGAATGGCAATCCGTCCTGCTGCAGCCGCTGCAGCTGCTGCTGATGGGATAGCCAAAGGAGCTAGAGCTCCATGAACATTTGGAACTGACAGGCCTGGAAATCAAAGAATATTAACCAGTAAAGCAATTAACAGCACGTACTCTAGTGTATTTGCTGCACCAGAAGGGAGAAGAGCACACCTGCAGCACGCCAGTAACCGCACGTTCTAAGAGCAACAGGAGCCTCCACTTCTGGTGCTGCTGGGAATATTCTGGTTTCTAACGGTATTTGCTCTTGCAGTGCCTGGTGCTTAACAGGTGCCGCTCAGCACCACCTTGTTGACTACAATATTTTGCACGTTTCACAAGCAGCAGCATGAGCACAAAGCCTCGGCTCTGTCCGTGCAGGGAAGGTACCACACACCGTGCATTTGGAAGGGTCTTTCCAACAGCGCATGCCACAAATGCTTTGTTCTTGAACCATGCAAATACCCATCGGATACTGTCTGCTACCACCAGCCCATCTCTTCTTGAATGGAGAAACATTAATTTCTAGGCATTGCCAGGCTGCTCTCAGGAACAGCTGGCACCTCCCTGTTCTTAGTGCTCCAAAGGGAAAAGCTTTGGAGTTCAAGAAGCAATTGCTAGTAATCAATTAAACGAAATTACTTCTCAGAGTGGCATTGTGTATTCCCCAACAGGACAGATATTAACAACACTTGAAGGGCTGAGCAGTTTGATCTGTGCTTGTTTGTCATAAGCAAGGAAATTCCATCAAGTTACGATAAAGTCAACACAGCTTGGTGTGCTATGAAAAACAAAGCAGAAATTGTTTAGTCTAACACTCCAATGAGTGCACTTAGCACCTCAAGCCTCAGCCTTTAATCTCTGACACTTGGCTACTTCTGTAAGTAGCAGTGATTTGTCACCTGCAGCATCAGCTGCAAACTTCACAACAGCCACCAAAGTGAGTTCCCAACCTCTGCAACCTCAGGAGGAAATTCAAAACTCCTCCTCCCCCATTTCCAGTTATTTTAAATACTGCCTTCTGTCTCCCATCCTGTGCTCATTCTCCTCTCACCCCTGGGATACTGCCCAGCCAGAGGTGCTACAGCTGCACACTCCCACTCCTAGTCGAGATTATCGCTGCCCTTCCCCTCTGTGCCTGAATGCCACCACTCGGCACTTACATGACTAACCCAAGAAAAATAATCACTACTTAGCTTTAGAACATCAAGATGCTTCAGCAACAGAAAACCTATATAAAATTTCAACTTACGAAATACAGTACCTGCAGCCTGGGGAATTGCAAAGGCAGGAGGAAAGCCAGGTCCCGCATATGGAGCGGAGATTATTCCTGGGGCACCTGGGGAAGATACAGACATTATACAAGGACACCCAACAGCAAGAAAGCTCTAGACTTAGCTGGAATGTCTTGATCTGTCCTTCAACACAAGCATCTAGTTGAAAGCTAAACCCTAAAGACAAACAGTAATTAAAAAACGCTTCTCATGTAACACTGAGCTTCAAGAACTGACAAAAAAGCTTTCCTCCTCTAACTCCACTGTTCTGCCACAGCCAGGAGAACACAGCTGCTGACCACAACACACACCAGCAGCTCCTGTAACCCTTTAACCACAACACACAGGTTACAACACCCCCAACTACTGCCAGGCCCACCCGTGGGTAGAACAGCAGATGGCACTGGAAGCCCAGACAGCTGGGAAACCCCCACCAGTCCTCACCCAAAGGGAGAGGGGCTTCAAAGCAGCAGCGTGGACCCACACCCAGATGTTCCTAGGAGTATCTTGCACTAGTCTGACTCAGTGGTTCTCAAATTTCCCTCATTAGTCACACCGCATTCCAGAACTCTGTACGACCAAATACCCCGGGATTACGCCCCCCTTCCCCCTGACACGCTATCGGTTCTATTTGTGCTGTCCCCACTTCAAGAGTTCTCACCAAAAGCAGCTGCCATGGTCTGATCGAGAGCGGGCTGGTTATCCCCGGAAGGCAGGTCTGGCCGGGTATAATCTCTGCTCTTATCGTTATTGTATTTTACATTGAGACTCGTCAGCTTTGAGAAATCTATGCGCAGCGTACAACAGGCGTTGTAGATATTCTGTCCATCTAGAGACTGCAAGGAAACAAACCACTTTTCATCCAAGGTGCATTTATCCCAAGATCACAGCAACAAATCTCTGAAGAGAGAAGGCGTTACACCGTCCCAGCACCAGTGTGCACCTTCAGATGGAGCAGGCATCTTGCTTTGTGGAGAAGCACCGCTCCATCCCGCCCCGGTTAGCCGTCCTGCTCTTCCCGGGGACTCCCTCCTGCTCACACCTGGGATCTGCCCTTAGGGCAACGCTCCCGTAAGCTGAACGTGACCACCAAGTACCCCAAAGCGCTGCTTTCCAACACTGATCCTGGATGAATACAAGCCCAACGGTGAAGCAGTTCAGGTGTTCAGCACTGCGAGCGTAGTACTCACCAGTTTGGCATGCTGAGCACTCACTGGGTCAGCATATTGTAGCAGGGCCTGAAACTGGTTGTTCTTCGTGAATGTGATTATTTTCAAGACTGTGCCAAACTTGGAAAAAATCTGCAAGATAACATTTGCGTATCTTGTTACCTCGTTTCCAGTTAACCGCATACTCGCCTCCACTAGTAGAAGGAGAAACAACAAAAGTTCTCCTTTCATCTTGTTAGGTTTTCCAACTTAAAAATCTGAGGTTTGAAACTACACCATGGGGGTTGTTTAACTTGCATCAAGGCATCAGACTAGAAAAACATCAGGGTGACCGAACTGCCCCCTTAATAAAGTTTTTGTTACGAATTCTTACACAGGAATATTCACATACACCTTCACGAACTGGAACTTTTCCAAGAATTTCAGGGATTCTTAAATGCAGTCAAGCTTGCATTTTAAACACGAAGATTAAGTTAAGCAACCACAGCAGTGAGCAGGAACTTCCCCGACAGGCTACCGCCTCGATGACTCCTGCACACGGGATCTGCTTCCCCCTACCCTTGCACAAGGACGTGCAGCAGCTCCTTCTGCTAAACCCTGAACAGAACCTGAAGAGCTGCCTTGAAAACACAACTATCAGTCCCTTGCACTGTACCAGACTGTGATCCAGTTAAATGGACCAGCAACCAAACCTCTGGAAATTAAAGCCTGGACAGATTGGGACCAAAACCAGAAGAATCTTGTGTAGGAGTCAGGGTCTCCAGAAAGTGGAAATTTGACAGTTACATTCAGAACTGGAACTATGTAGATAAAAACCATACGCTGCTAGAACAGACACTGCAAATACAACAATTCACTGTTTTTTTTGCTGCCCCTTCCTCCAGGACAATCTTTGAGGTTGGGGCAACGTGTTTTACCTGATGCAGAACATCTAGAGTGACAGGGTAGAAGAGATTCTCAACAATGATCCTCAGGACAGGGCTCTGGCCAGCCATCGCCATTCCTGCATCTACGGCTGCAGCAGAGGCTGATAGCGCGAGGTTTCCAGACTGAACAGAGTTCACTGCTTGCAGAGCTGCTTGGGCACGCTGCAGAACCAAATATTCTGTTAGACTGACACTCCTGCTTGGAAAAATACACATTCAGCTTTTCTTGAGCTTCTATCTGCAAACTACTAGCAGAACTCACTCAGCACAGCGCGAGAAAGGAATTTACTCTTTAAATGTGGACAATACAGACCACCCCAATCAGTAACAGCAATGCAAGAACTATAAACTAAATAAAACATGAAGCACTTATGCTACTGCTACAACCTTGCTCAGCATCTACTGCTGCAGCAGAATTATTCTGTTGTTCAGAAAAGGGAAAATTAGGCTGTTCTGGGGTGAAACACCATCTCCAGACCACCACAGAGGCTGACAAGACTAGAAGATCAATGCCCATCTGCTCCAGGGATCCAGGAGTGAAAACTGACTCGGAGTTTCCCCGTAGAGTCCCCCCCACACCCATAATGTCATGTGTTCACTGCTGTGCAGCAGGTTCTGGCTCTGTCAGCTGCACCCAACAGCAGCATCTCATCTGCACAGCATTAGATACTCTGATCCCGATGAAAGTCAGCCTGAAAAGTGAGAGGAGGCAAACTGGATGTGCCCGGCAGCCATCCCCGATAAGGAGGCACAAGTAACTTGAACTTCTTTCCAGTGTTCCTGTCCTGAAAGATTGCCAAGAGCAGTCGAGCCGAAAAAGGGAACTTTTTACCCTAGACAGAGCGTGTCTTGCACAGAAATTCCAGACAAAGCCTTGAGAACTGCTTTGCTCAAGTGCTGCCCACCTCCGAGCTAGCACCAACCAGCAACAGACTGCACTCTGCTGCTGACAGCTTCTGCCCCATCACAGCTTCGTTTTGTATCTGTCAGATATTAGAAACAAAGCATCTTCAAGCCCTTAGAAGTTAACCGAGTCTTTAGACAGGTGATCAGTTAGTGTTTCTAACTAAGGAACACTAACACACCACTTCTCGTGCTCTCATGTTCCCTGTGCATTCTCTTCCCCTGATATTGAGATGCTCAAACTGACCTAACAGCCTGCTGAGACTTTGGACAAAAGCTGTGAGAGGAGACCTGGTTCCATCAGCTGCAGGTGACTATGGAGTATGCTCTGTGCAGCGCTTTGATAGTTCACCCAAACCTCAGGCTGACACCAGCAGCAACCCCAACAGCCGCTCAGAACCGCCTGTCCCTCCCGCCAGCAGGACAGCGCGAAGAACACAAACTAACTGCCTGGTTTGGAGAGTTGTCTGTCTTCAGCTCCTTGTGGTTGGAGTACTGGATGTAGATGGGCTGGCTCCGCAGCACCGCAGTGACCGTGGTGTAGTAGTTGACCATGGTGTTGGCCGCCTCCTCCGTGTTCATTTCTATGAAAGCCTGCGCAGAAGTCAAACCCAACACTGAGATATTATCAAAGCAGCTCACACCAGGAGACAGCAGGAACACCCGACAGCAGCATTACGTGATCGGTAACCGCAGGAGGAACTTCCAGCTGAATTTTAACTGCATTTGGATTTCACAACTGCATTTACACACAAGTCTTTGTACACAGAATTGTTTAAGAACCAAATGCACATAGAACCAATGAGGATCTCCATTGTCCAGACTCATTTAACAATTTTCAGTCCCATCCCAAGATCCCCACGCTACACACATTTAGGAGCATGGCAGTGACAGAAGTGTCTGCAAGAGCACAGAAATACAGCAATAATCCAGACTCTGATCACACGAGGCAACCTCCTACACGTCTACAGAGCAGCGAGCCCACCCACTGCTCTGTACCTCCATGGTCTCCTCTACTTCAAAAGGAGAGTGTAAGGGATTGTAGCAAGTCATTACATTAAGTACTTACATATAATCACACCACGCAGCAATCAGAGGCACATTTTCATAATCAAGATTAAAGACATAGCATTGTAAGCGCTGATTAAAGTTGGCTTGCTTTTTACTCCTTAATTTGTACGACAATTTAAGTTACCACATTAGCGCACACCTTCTGCATTACCCAAGAGTGCGGGAGTTCCACCTGGCCAGGTTATTGTATCTGGAAAGGTGTCCCGAATGAGCAAAGCTACACCGGTGGTTACTCAACTGTCAAGTCAGCTTGAGCAAAAAAGGCCAACTCATGTCACCACTATCCTGGTCTGTAATTTAAAAACCAGGCACAATGCTAATTATAAGTGACAACTTACAATTATGGAGTTAGCTCCTCGTACACCCTGAAAATAGTATTTTCTACAGCTCATGGGACAATCATGGAAAAGTACAATAATGGTATGCAGAAGTTATTGACTCCTAATACATGACAGTGGTTTGAACAACTTGGATCCGGTTTACTGATGACACTCATCAAGCCTTTGACATAATCCCTGCTTCCAATTACGGAGACAATACCTGATTTTTTCCTTTCAACATCAGAAGATTGGTGACCTTGCCAAAAGGTAAGCCCAAAGAAATGACCTCTGCCTCGGTGACATCACTGGGGAGTTTACGGACGTGGATTACCCGGGATGGGACCCCAGTGCTTCTACTATCGCCTTTGAATTTTTTGCTGTCGTTTCCATTAGCTGTAAAAAGGAAGAGTTACTGTGCATTAGAGTGGGTTTGAGAGAACATGCACACACTCAACTTTTGACACACAGTTTGTGCCCTCCATTTCTATTACAGAGAAATTGCATGCGCTTCATTTAGCTAGAGCCTGAAGGCACACGGCTTTACCCTTTTTTTCCCAAATTACACGATGCAAGTGCCATAGCTCAATGTCACCGCAATGGAACCAACTCCCCAGTGGCCATTTTCCAACTTGTCCGCAGCACCCACCCACGCCTCTGCTTTGGGCAGGTCTGAGCCACCAGCTCTGCATCACTGCTTTGCTCCTTCGCGCTTTGACTGGTACTCTTAGCAACAAAGCAGTCTGAAGGGGACACCGTAAAGCAAGTGATACTCAAACAAACGAAGCAAAAGCGTAATTTTAGGTGGCACAGTGTCAGCAACAGCACCAACACCACGAGCTGACAGCCTGGCAGGGAGGCCACAGGCAGAAGGGACTCAGTGGCAGCTCAAAGACAATTCAAGGCCCTGACAAGCACAGAGGGCAAAATTCTGGACTGGGCACCCAAGGATACTGTCTTGGGTGGGATTACCAACCTCTAGATGGTGTAAGACTCCCAAACAGCAGCAAACTACTACGTACAGCCAAAAATCACCCTACATATTCAACTGTGCTTCAGGTTAACAGCTTACAGCAAACCCTGCACATTCTAATTCTGCAAAATCATTTTAGCAACCGTCCTGCAACAATGTTATCCAGTCTACTGACCTCTTATGGATTTATTACCATTCAGCCCTGTCCTACAAAAGGCCTAACAGATTTTAAAATTAAGACTAAGTGGGAAAAACTAGACCTCCTCATAGTTTTGCAATACTTATAAATTGCAATTCTTTTTTAGCGGCAACATTACCTGCAGAAGAAGAGTTGCTGTTCATGATAAAGGGTCCGTTAGTAACACAAGCAGAGAAAAGCTCGTCAGATCCCCGCTGGAAAAGAAAAGATGAAAGGTAAACCGACAGCATTTTCACTAAACTCTATTCAGGCACTCCTAAAGCAGAACAATTGAGATTAAGCTGTAGAGAAGCTGAACAGAAGGGTAAGTGAAAATATACTGACAATGGGCAGTGAACCTCACCTCCATAAATTAAATATGAGTAAGATCCAATTTTGTAATTGAGTACCACTATCCAATATCTCTTTTCAGCTAAGCACTAGAAGTGCTGCTGAATTGTCTGAAGCCACTAAACTCAGTGTTTGCGCTGACAGCCACACTCTCCTCCTGCATCCAACAAAACGGACTCCGGACTACTCCTATCAGACAAGATTTCCCTTCTTTTAGGTTAAGACAGAACAATCCTGCGGTTGATCAGGAAGAGCAAGACATTGTCCTCCTGACGAAGGCCAGGACAAGAGCCCCACAAGGTCTCAGTAAGCACATTTAAGCTGAAGACAAACCAGCGTTCTGAAGCAGAGCCCCAAGCACCCAGGTACAAAAGCTCTGGGATCCCACTCTCCATTGCCCCTCGCACCAGGAGTTGCTCTGCATTAAAATCAACACAGCTACTTGCAGAACAGAAAGCTGTGAGTAGCAGAGCGTATCCCAACATCTTGAGTCTTTGATTTTATTTTTTACAGCACCAGTGTGCATTTCAACACTATGGAGGAAGAAAACATTGGACAGAAAATTCTAAGACAAACTGTTGCTACTAGAATCAGACTACCTAAACAAGCCGGCGTTGCAGAATTACAGAAATGCATGATTCTAGGCTTTTTAGTAGCTGTAGGTATAATTCCATCTTCTCGCACAAAGCTACTGAACTGCAGGAGCCTGGCACTTCTCCCTTCCCTGCACATACAGCTGAACAGATCCACGAACAGGTTATCGTACCCAGCATATTGTTCCAACTCATTACAGTCCACCAGTAAAGTCAGCAAGACTACCCCAACTGCCCAAGACTAGCCTAACCCGAGTAGGAGGGATGAAAACACCGAGACAAAAGACAACTACAATTACTTCTTAGCACAATCTACACTTACATACATAACAGCTTAAAATCAGCAAGGCTTAATTTCAAATAGGTTCCAGAGGAGCTCAACCCCCCCTGCAGACTGTGAGCAAACACGGCAATACAAATCGAACCTATCAAACCTCATCATTTCCCCTCGCACAGAAACGCCACGCTGAAAGCCTTTCATCAATGGAAAAAAGGAAAGAGCTCATCCCTGCCTCGGCCAGCTGCCACCCATCCCAACGGAAACATACCCTGCTGCCCGCTGCGGCCACCAGACGCTCCACCGGCCACCATGCCCTTAGCTGGTGTCACCTGCGGAAACCCTATCTGTGTGACAGCAGCAGCTCTGCTCCCGCCGCGGCAAACAGGCTGGAAAGTAGGTCACGCAAGGGCCCAGCACACCGAAATACACACTTTAGGGTTTTCTCTTTCTCCCTCAAATCTTGAATTTCTTGTTTGACTACTCACGGCTGGCTCTTCAAAGACAGGCTGAAGGACTTTGATGTCCTGCGCACCAGGCCAGGTTCCAAACCCGCGGTTCCTGTGAGCACTGACCAGGTCCCGCAGAGGCCACGGGCACCCAGCGAGGTCTCGTCTCCTGACATGGTGGGGTAATTAGAAACAGCCCTCAACAGCTGCTGTAATTAGCCCTGGGGTGCCTGAGTACAGTGAGGCAAGCTCGTCTGGGAGGCTCTTCGCCTGTGATCCATCCTTTTGATGACTCAAATTAACGCATAATTCCAAGGCTAAAAAAAAATCCACCAGTTTACTGCAAAAACACTCCTGTGCCCCAGCCACTGCAAACACGGCAGGCAGGGCTCTCCTTCCTGGGGCCTGGGATACAGCCGGCAGCTGCTCACAGGAACCACCCCCAGCAAGCAGAAGCCCCACCAATGCAGACCGGTGTGTGTTTGCTTCCTGAAACCCCAGGCATCAGGGCCTCGTGGGCTCTGAACCATTTCTTAAACAACAACTTGGGTATTTCTGACCACACAGAACTCCAGCACTCCCAGTATGAACCAATGGGTCTGTGCACATCCTCGGGCAGCTCTCAGAATCCACCACGGAAACACCAGAACAAGCCGCGTATCTGGCTCTCACGGAGGCAACCCTAGGAAACTATAAACTGGAAAACCAAACATTTATACTATTATGGAAAGAATTTAAATTCCTTGAATTTAACTTTCCTAATGGCTTCTTTAAAATAAACATTTTCTCGCATACTTGAAAATTTACTGGCAGGGCACTCTGACAAGGAATGCTCATCGCCGCTGCTCTCCACATGCCGGTGTTGCTCTAATGAAAGCCCCGTTTCCACTCCACTCCCCTCTTATCTTGGAGACACTACACTGCCCGCTGAGACCAGAGCCAGGAGGCAGAGGGGGATGATTGTTCCACATCAGAAGAAGCAGCACTCAATTTGTAAGCTTCCCAGCTGGAAGTACATGCAAATGAAGAGGGGAGACTGCAGCAGTTGGAAAACTACAATCGTTCCATGGTCTTTTTCTCTACCCAAGGAAGTTTGCAGACAGCAAACACACGGTGTTTTGCAGTTATACTAAAATTATTCCACGCAGACTCCTTTAAAAGAATGGCTTTTAGAGCACAAACCTAGGAGGAGCATACCCAACGTACCAACAAGCGGCACGGGT
Organism: Syrrhaptes paradoxus; assembly: GCA_013400615.1. NCBI lineage: Eukaryota > Metazoa > Chordata > Aves > Pterocliformes > Pteroclidae > Syrrhaptes > Syrrhaptes paradoxus. Next base: position 18,071 of record VZTO01004030.1, read on the forward strand.
TCCGCAGTGCTGCCGTCCTCGCACAGTGTGGAGCAGGGCTGGCACACTGCCCCCCACAGAAGGAAGCTGCATTGACTCCGACTTTTCATCTCTGTGGGTTCTTTCTCGGCTACAGCTGGAGCAGATCTTGGATAACCACAATAAATATCTATTGATGGCTGCTGTTTGGAACGACCTAACCCGAGGCACACCGAACAAGTGCTCGGTAAGCAGCAGGAGCCTGTATCCACCGGCTGTCTTCACGCTCGCCACCATCCCCACGCCACACCACCACTTCTCCACCCGTTTGCTTTCTCCAGCGACCGTGGGGATGCCCAGCTGCACAGTGCTTCACTCGAGACAGCTCCTGCGATGCTGAGGTTCACATCCTGCTCACAAGAGGCAGGACTTCATGTTGACATTTCTGTTGAGCTGATTCTTTCGCAGCCGATGTTTTTATGGCAGGATTAACAGAAGCAGTGTGCTAGCAGTAACACCACTCTACAAAAAATTCTCCACTGGAACTAACAAATCTCTTCCTGTTCACAGGAAACGAACACTGCTGTGGAAGTGACACTGCCCAGCCTCACCTGGAACAGGGTAGGGCCGATTCCAGCTCTGATTCCAGCTCTGCCAGGGAGCCTTTCTACAGCAGCAGCCTCCTTTGGGCTGTGACACTGGCCACAAGAGGTGCACGGCTCATTGAACCACACACCCATGCCCGGTTAGTCCTGGTGTCAATGCCTCTTCAGTTCCCTTTTCCCAATCAGAGACAGAAGTCTGCCACAATCTAGAATTCCAATATTTCATATTTTCCCCAAGTTATCTTTTTGACCACCCCCAAGCTCTAAGGTTTGAAGTTTTAGCAAATAAGTTCTAAGAATTTTTAATTAGTCTAGGATTTCACAGCTTAAAAAGCAACTGCTGATTCATACGAGAACGATAAATTGTCTCATTTTCTCTAGGGTTTTACCTGAACTTTACCATAGGTTGGAATGAAGCCAGAGAAGGCCTCAGCTCCTACCAGCACACCTAGGAGTACCACAGCAAGTGCTACAGGCAGAAAGTAAAATGAAATCAATGGCAAAAAGACAGGGCACATGGGAAGGAAGAGGACAGGGACTCACTCTGCTCTGCTCTAACCATTTTTACACAGACTAGTGGTAGCAACATCCCCCCTTCCTGGGAGGTTAAAGATGGATCCAGAAGGCATACAGGCCCCCAGCATCTGCTTTTCCTAAATTCAGATTTTGAAAAAAAAGCTGTCAGAAGTCTTGTAACTCTGCCTGGCCAGAGCACACAAGCATCGTTCTTCTACTCCACTTTCCCTACATTTGTAAAAAGATTTTTGACCCAGTGAAAGACCATTGCAATATTTTACAGACATAACAGCACAGAAATCACTGAGAAGCTCACACAAACCCTTTGCTCTGATAAAAGCAGCAAAAAAAAAAAAATCCCTTGGAGCACAGAAGGAATGGAGCATCTCTGAAGCGCGCTCCAAGGGCCCTGCGTGAGCCCGTTCCCAGGGGAACAGAAGGATGTGCTCTGATAGACCACAGCCGGGATCACTCTGCAAAGAAACTAAGAAATCCAGGCTGATGACATCACCATTCACTCACGTTACATTCCAACATTTTTTGCTGAGATATTCAAGAGCTACATGGAACTAAATTTAAACTGCTAGGAAGAGGGAAGCCTTTTTTCCTTGTCATCCACAGCAGACTCACTTCCAGCACGGTTCCCTGATGTTAACCCCCACGTGCTCCTGTCCCCCTCCTGCCTCCAACGCTCTTTGGTCATTTAAAGGTAGAGCAGTGGGGAAAACAACACATTCTGACTTGGGTCACAAAGAGAAAGCGTCAGTCAGCCTTTGTAACACAACACAACTGCATCCTCCCTCAGTCCTAGTGAAGGCGAGAAGTTAAGATCAACACAAAATAATTTCAGGATCCTGCAGATCACAGCCTCCACAGGGGCTGTTAGTGACGTGTGACACTGCAGCAGCTACAGGCTCCGCGTGTCGCTCACCCCTCCACCGTGCCCTGTGGGACACACACACAGTCATCTGATCAGAACCAAAGCAAGGAGGGGGTCAGGGGGTGTCAATTTAATTCCCCACATCGCTCATGGCTGATTTTTACGTACCAATTCAAATACAGAAACCCTTACATCATTTATCGAATTAAATCCAACCCAGTAGTTAGCACATTACACTGATAATGAACCCATGGTGGAGGCATCAGCACACCTGGCAGGCGTAAGGCACGTACTTTAAAAATACGCTCTGTCCTGCTGGGGCCAAACACTTACCACGTAAGGTTTTTTAAATTGTTACAACCTCACTCCTGTCTGGATTTAGTCTAAAAGGGCAAGTGCGCTGAACTTCCCACTCAGGTTCACCAGGTAAACACACGATTTCAGCAGCTGGGGAACCAGGGTAGCTGGTCAGAGCACCCCGAAGAATTCAGTGCACGAGAAAATTATTTTCCTGCTGTGTATCCCACTGCAATAGCCGGCACTATTTCTGTAGCACACAGATTTCTGAGCTCCTAAAAGACACAACAAACTTACGCACGACATTAAGGCAGCGCTCACGCAACCTGGCGTGAGGTTTTGCAATAAGATGCATGACGAGCTCGAGCACACACGGGCTCTAGAGGGAAGCCAGATCCTCTCAACCCACTCATCTCCTCAGCCCCTCCCCGAGTTTCTTTCTCAGCCTCTGCTGCTATGGAGACACTCTGTGAAACAAACCTGCCCTTTGAGCAAATAAAAGGTGTGGCCTTTTAAATAGCCCAAAATTCCCCAACCCCAGCGCTGCAGCAATGCAGTCATTCTGGCTCGGTGGGGTAGCACACACCCAGGTTTATGATCTACTGCTCCCAAGTTGAAACTTAACTCGGAGCCAACCTCGAGCTTTCTGAATCGTTGCAGTGGAGCAGACAGGTCCTGGGTAAAGCTCAGGACAAACATCCAGCAGTATTTCTTTGAGAGTGAGTCACGCTGGGAAAATGGCACCTATGAAAGGACGTTTTGTGACCAAACCCATCAGAGGGCAGATTGAACACACAGGTTTAGAGGGAACTTGTCACTAATTCAATCCCATCTAAACTGCAGCGATGTAATAACCACGGTCTGCTTCGTCAAATGCCGAGCAATCACTACGCTGGGATCACCAAACACACCTGAACTCAGCTCAGTATTCCACCAGTTTTCATGAGAGGCCTGAAGTACAGCTACACCAGAACCACCCAGGATCTGAGACTGATGAGTACTCGCTCTCGCTAGTGTGAGATAAATCTACACCCTCTGGTTTGACTTTAAACAGATGTCAGGGACGCAGACCAGAGCCTATCCCCACACTTGTGGGATTAAAAAGATAAAACTGAATAAATTCATGTGTTCAATACTCTGCTTTTTTAAATCATCACAGATTGAGGGCAAAGTAGACCTGAGGCTAAAACAGAGTATTTTCTACTACCCTTTTATTAACTGATCATTTTCTAGGAAGTCTCACACAATTTCATTTCCATCTGCAACAGGAGTCACAGCTTGTTTCCTTTCCAAGTGCAATAATTTGAGCTAGCTTCCACATTAAAAAATGTTTCAGGTGTGATGGAGAAACTACTCTAAACCAACCCAACAGCTGGTCAGCCTGGGGTATCAATCTTCTCAGCACCCGTGCTTCAGCCTACAGCTTCAATCCCTGTTAACACAGCTTTCATAATCCAACCAGGGCACACCGATGGCCTGCACAGGACAGTTATCTACAACCTGAGACACAGGCAGGCAGAAACTGTGCAACGCTACCGCAGGCACGGTGTTGAGCTGCTTACCAAACCCAGCTGGCACGGTATGGCCAGAGGACACCCATATCTCGCTTCGGCCATGCGGCTTACATGTGTGATCACGCCTGTTCGCGGCCACAAGAGCCAGCTTGTTGCAGCCTCCAACTAAAGCCATAGGAGGGGACTGGAATTTCCTCACAACATTCTTGGCCCGCTGCCTGAAGCCATAATTGCTGTTCCCATGGCAAAGATCCTGGCTTGATCCAAATCACTGCTATGCAGCCAGCCTGTATCACACTCCAGCAAACCCGCTCTTAAAAATTAACTTCTCCAATGCCTCAGAGGTGCACTTCTCAGAGCTCAACTTCACCAAGCAGCTACGAGATTGTTCAGCACCTAGACTGAGACTTTTCCACCACTGAAATGCCACTTCACTTACAGAATAATGACATATCACAGCTGATACTCTAGTAAGCGGGTCCTGCTCAGAAACCACTGGAGCCTAGAGACATGGTGGTATCCAGGCAAATTAAAGAACGGGAAAGGCAACACAGATGTTGATCAAATTACTTCAGCGAGGCAACTGCAGGGGTCAGAGCCAGCACCTCAGAGTTCAAATACAGCACCTTCATCTTAAGTCCCTACTTCCTTTTCAGACAGCAACAAAATTATGGGAAGTAACTCTTGAATCATGTGTTTCTCATCTGAAGGACATTCCAGAAGGCTGTGCATCGAGAGCCCCATTCCAGAGCTGTAATGAGCTTCCTAAACAAATTCACACACTTTAAACTGAGCCTGGGGACGAGGGTAAATGTGAAGCCCAGGAGTGGCTACTACAATTACCACCCTGATTAAAAACAAGACCATCGGGCAGTACAGAACAGTGCTCAAGTACTAAGCCATGAGAACATCTGGGGACTTGAGTTACAGAACATAACAATTCAGAACAATTAACAGAAGCGGGTGTGGGTACCTTAATATGCAAATTAAGGATGTGAGAAAACCCTAGAAGTGCCGGCACCCTGCCCTTCAAACAATAAAGTAGAGCAAACTGATACATACTTTCACCAAGTCCTCAATTTCAAAGCTAGGCTCTAGCAACTGGAACAGACAACAGGAAGATAAGGCAGTGGCCTGCTTTTATCTTTTACCGCAGAGGTATGTACTTTTAAGAAGCAATTGACACACGATTTGATTACACAGCTCTTTGAAACACAAATGCCTCTTCTGTGCCTCTCCATGCAAGAGTCCCGCAGAAGATCTTTAGATCTTTAGTACGGAAGCAGCAGAGTATTGGGGAGCTGTCTGGATGTACCTGACCCGCACGCAGCCCCAGAGGATGCCAGCAGAAGAGAACCCCTCACTTTGTTCCTCGCTGTGCATGAACAGGATCCTAACTTCCCTCAGCAAACCCGCTACACCATAACATTGAAGAAAGTACTTGTATTACATGGTCTACGCCGGCACATTAAATATCTTATTTAAACATAACCAGATAACACAGCTACATTGAAAATAATTTTTAAACTTACCTTTATCAAGATGATTCAACTTTCCTTTTTGCTTCTGCCACTCTTTAAATTTTGATTCAACTTTCTCAAAACCTGCCTCCCCGATGCAACAAGAAATCTCATCTTTGATGTACACTTTGGTCTCACCACCCCCCACCCCAACAGGTATAATCGTGGTGACAGTCCTGCCCTGTGCTAGGAAAGCACTTGGAGGGGATTTCTCCCACTCCCTGTTGCAGACATCCAACTGTCCTGCACTAAGGACTGCAATCACCCACAGATGGAAGTGATGGGGCATGCAAGACCACATCCTGAAGCTTTCAAGATTCACCAAGGACTACAACTACAGTTTCAGAAGCGTCCTGGTCAAGTTTAGTTATGTAAAACCAGCTGCTAAAGCTGCAGAAACCTAACGCTGCTCATTACATACTGTTAAAACCAGCTGAGGGACTCGTACTAGATTAACGGGTTTACTAGATGTTGTATCCAACTGCTCCACGGTGGTCAGGCAATGACTTGTCCCCCTTTTGTATCGGCTATGAACTATTAACTATTGCCCAGGCTCAAGCCCTTCCTCCTCCAGAACCAGACACCACCTCACAGCACTATGATTAAGTCAAATTTCAGATTCTTCTATGAATTAAAGTTACAATAACTTCTCCCCTGCAGCCATTAAACGGAGCCCCTCCATGCTGTAAAGCTCCCCAGAAACCCCAGAGCACTAAGGGCCGTGCCTACGCTCAGTGGCAGGCACATCTCATCTTCTATTTCCCCTGCAAAGAACTCCCTGCTGTCCAGGAGCAAGTTCTACCGCTCCTGCTTCACTCAGACCCCACAGAGCTCCCACCACACAAGCCCGGCTCTACGCCAGGCCAGTCCTGTCCCTCGCTGTGTCACTCCACCGGCCTGCTCAAGCTGCCGCACACACAAACATTTCTGAGTCAATAACGACCACACTAACACCACACGATTCGGGCCATCAAAGAGCTGCCAGGTCACTACTCTGAGGGCCACCGCTCGCACTAACAGAAGAACTCGCAGGGCTGAACCTACTGCAGTCCTGATCCCCGAGCACCAGCTACAACCTTCACAAAGGAAAACGAAGAACCTTTAACGCAGGAAGGAGCGCCAGTCTGTCCTGCACATTCCAGTTTAACATTTCACAGGAACCAGCTTTTATCCTGTGAACACAACAGCCCATTACCAGGCCGGCAGATAAGGAGGCTCCTGTCAGCACTCTGAGTTTCAGGGCTAAGTCTGCGCTTTCAAAACCTGAGACTAGAAGGGTAAAGGTCATATTTACTGTACTCACAAGAGATAAAAATCAACAGCTAAACACTCCATTTTTTGTGGCAGAAGGGTTTTTGACATATAACTGAGCAGGAAATCATATAAACAAAGGAAGCAGAGTTCTCAAAAAAGCAAGCACCATTCTCCATTGAGCAGCATTGTCTGGCACACAAATAAGCAGCACGGCTCGACATTTCAGGAGGGGAAAGGGCTGTTGCTAAATGCAATAATGTTCTTTTCTGACAGTTGATAACCAATGTCCAAATGCCAAGAGCTAAGTGCTGAGCCATAATAAAAGTTTTTAAATGCACATGAAACTAAATTACCTTCTGGTTAAAACCAATTTACATGGTACCAGAAATCACCCTTTAAAGCCGAAGATCTGCATTTGGTGAGGCTAAAACTAGGTCAGATGCTGAGCAGTGTAAAAAGAGAGAAAAAGTGAGAAGTGCCTACCTTTGTACCAACTGTTATATCTTGGACAATGCTGTAGAAAAAAGAAAGAAAAGGATTAAAAAAGTTAGATAGGTTTGCCACAAATATCCAGCATAGTTTACAGTAGTAAGAAAAAAGCAAGTCAAAGTGCACAGTTGTCTTTGCAGGTGAGCCAAGGACAGCTTATACAAGGAAAAAATATTGAATGGTGATGGTGGAGACCCGAGACCCAGCAGTGCTAGAGACCTGCAGCTCTTCGCTGCCTAGAGGGGAGCATGCTTTCTGCAAGGGGACACGGGGGCTCAGACCAAAACACCCGGTTAACACAGCCCAGCACTCCACACAGAACGCGAGGCCGTTCCTGCGCCACCTCTGACTAAACCAAGAGGAAAAGTGTCAAGAGCCATTCCAAGCTGCCAACTCTTAACTTTAACCTTCCACCCAAGGAGTGAGCTCTGCTAGGCTGCAGGAGTCCATCTCTAGTGAAGTTAGAGTCAGCAGTGGGCAGTGCTCAGGCTGGCACCGCCGACAGACAGCACACACCGCGCCGAGCTCGGGCAGTTCCCTCGGCCAAGTGCAGCCTGTGCCAGGCTGACGGCAGCCCTCCAGCCACGCCACGGCCGCTGGAGCCGGAGCGGTGCCAGGCTGACAGAGCANCAGACCAAAACACCCGGTTAACACAGCCCAGCACTCCACACAGAACGCGAGGCCGTTCCTGCGCCACCTCTGACTAAACCAAGAGGAAAAGTGTCAAGAGCCATTCCAAGCTGCCAACTCTTAACTTTAACCTTCCACCCAAGGAGTGAGCTCTGCTAGGCTGCAGGAGTCCATCTCTAGTGAAGTTAGAGTCAGCAGTGGGCAGTGCTCAGGCTGGCACCGCCGACAGACAGCACACACCGCGCCGAGCTCGGCGGTGCCGTCGGCCAAGTGCAGCCCGTGCCAGGCTGACGGCAGCCCTCCGGCCACACCACGGCCGCTGGAGCCGGAGCGGTGCCAGGCTGACAGAGCAGCGAGAGGTCCAGGCAGCTCCCAGAGCGGGGCACGCCTGGGTGCAACATTCCTCCTTCAATCCCCTTCTACCGAGGAAAGCAAATAGCACTTTTCCCCAACACAGATCTGAAGAAAAAAAAACAATTATTGAACCCTACCACACATGCTTAAACCTCTCGAGACTTCCTGAATAACGGACCAGCACAAAAACCAGTGTTAACTGTACCTCCAGCAACTTGTGGTAGCTCTCATCAGCAGCGAGCATCACGTATCACAGCACACATCTCCTCAGAGCAGCTTATTCCACTGATGGAATCAGGACTTGTCTACGGCCCGGCATGGTGTACCCGGGTAATCCTCCAGAGTACGGCACCTACAGCTTACGCTTTTTGTGGGAGTGCTCCACATGCTCTAGGGATTCCAGTTACACCCTTCCACTCAAGATTACGTACATTTTTATAAACTCCAAACCACTGTAACGCAGCAATGTAAACCCCAGAGCAGAAATTATCCCTTTAGGGTGATACACAGGTAACACTGCCCATTCCAACCCATCTTCCAAACAGCTGACCACGATTTCAGAGCCAAGGACCCACCAGTGGCTGGCTAACAGACCCGCAGAAACTTTAAGGAAACATGGCAGGGCAGCAGAAGGCAGGGCAGCAACATCAAATCTGATTTAGTGCTAGAGAGTGTGTTTGCTAGTTCTCCCTTCCCTGCCCTCCTGCAACCATCCAGCACTTCTCAGGGAATTAAACACCGCTCCAGCTCATTAAGACACCCATGTTTCACCAGCTCCAGAAATAAGCCGTAACACAAATTTAAGCCAGCTCAGCTCCTCGTACTTCCTCCTCAGACCGACCTGCCATGTCATCATAACCCAGCAGTTTACAGCTGGAGCTGCAGCCTGGGCCAACAGCTCCTGCCGGGAAGCCACGCGATAGCTCCTTTTTCCAGCGAGCTGCTTCAAGAATGCTCTGTACGAGGATGCCGGGCTCCGCAATCCCCTGGTGTCTGGTCACCCCCAAAGACAGATGGGCTTTGCTGCACATCCAGGGCCAGCAGTAATGAACTAATTAAACCCATCTGCACGGATCAGTTTAAAGAATCGCAATGATTCTGTCGGATCTACTGAGTATTCTGTGAGAACACATTTCTTCAGTTCAAATACATACATTAACACAGTGATTTTTATAACCTTACAAAATGGATTTCCAGCAAAGCATAAGAACAGGGAATCTCCCAAGTTCCCAAAACTCTCGAACTTACCCCAGAGCAACTGCTCGTACTTCCTGTTCCTCCCGTGGGCCTCCCGCACAGGAAATGTTTTACATAGAGCAGCCTTAGCAGGGGAGAGCATTTAAAGTTTTCCAGCAGGAAGAGCTTTTTTATTTGCTAAGAATTACTGATTCCTGGAATATTGTTGTAACTCCTTTGATAACAAACACCACAAGAAACAAGCACCAACAGTGTTTAAGGTTTTTTTATTCAAGAAATGCTCAATATACTCCCAGTTCACACAGGCACTCCTCAATAAATGATCATTTCTTAAGCTTCATCTTCTTGTCCTACGCCACCCTTAAGCAGAGAAGGTTAAAACTTTTCTCATTTCCTGAGGAATAGACACTAAAGCCTGTCATAAAAATGACTTTTTACATCGAACAGGATAATTCCTACGCAATAAGAGGAAAAATTAAGCAGCACCAGTAAAACCTCTAGGTCATTTTCCAAAGCAGCATTTTCCACACAAACTTTGCGTGTTTTCACAAAGCAACTTAACCAAACGGAATCACCCAAGAAGCACAGCTACCTATCGTTTCAGGCAGGAGCAGAGAAGCAGCCCACAGCCAGTGAGGCCACTCGCTGCCAGCCAGGAAAAAACATAAAACCATTTTCTGAAGCTTTCACAGTTTCAACAGGAGACAGGGTAAACAGATCATGCGCCGTCTTCAAAAGGAAGTGGATAATGAGGATTTGTGTGTTATACTAAATTTCTACATTAAAGTTACAACTCTTTTAACACACCCAGCACATCAGCTCCCAAGGAACTACAGTGAACACAGCTGATAACGAATTGATTTTTGCCATTAGAATGTATGATCTCGCACGCTGAAGATTTTTTAAAAATATCATTCCAGATGACAAACAACTTGTTAAAAGAACCAAAGCAACCTGAACTGCACCCTGGACTGTAAAAATTAACTGTAAAATACATTATTTTTACGGGTTTTTTAGATGAAAACAACCCTGAGACGCCACTTTTTCAGTGTGAAAAACCCCAGACATGTGACTGCGCCTAATTCTCTCCAGACCCTGATCCGAGGCAAGGAGGCACCACGCCGGGCTCCCCGGGCTTAAGGCTCTGGGAAACCCAGCCGCTCCCTCGGAGGCCTGCAGAAATGTTCGAAAAATCAGATCGCCAAAAAGCCAAGCGGTACAGGACAGGAGGAACACGGAGATCTCCCTTCCGACCGAGCTGCCGCGGTGCAGGAGCCACCTCGACAGCCAACGCTGCTGAGCGAGACAGCGACCGGGGAGCGACCGACGCCGCCGAGACGCCGCCGCCCCCGGGAGAAGCCCCGCGGGTCCCACCGCCGCGGGGGAAGCTCCATCCCGGAGCAGCTCGGGAGCGGACAATGGGAGCGGGGGGAGCCCGGGGCCGCCCCGCCCGGCCCCACCGTACCTGCGGCGCCCAGGTAACGCCCCCGGGCACCGCCGCGAAACCGGGGCTGACCGAAAAACCGACCGAAAGGAAAATCCACCGAAAAACACTCCCCCCGCCCCGGCCCCCCCGCCTGCGAAAGCGCCAGACAATAGGAGCAAGGCCCCGGCGTGAATCATCGGGCTGCGCCCCCCCCGCCAGGTGCGACCGCTCCCGGCACCGTGTGTCCGTCCCCCCCCGCCCCCGCCCGCCACGGAGCCGCG
>VZTO01004030.1:33206-54137 GCA_013400615.1 Syrrhaptes paradoxus
AAAAAGTTAAAAGTGAAACTGTCTATTATTTTCTCCCACACACATATTACTGTGTTGGTCCCTATGGCCAGATGCCTTATTTTCTCAGAGAGTGGGACAACGCTCAGATATTTTGGTGTCCGGGACCAGACATCAATCACCTCACTCTTACCACCGCTTGTGAAATGCAAGAGCTTCCCCTGAGCTTGGGCCTCGCTGAGAGCTGGTAGCTCTAACGTCGGTATCTGTGGTTTATTGGGCTCCCCAGCCCTTTGGCCCTTGTTCCAGCAGTGAAGTTTAAATGGAGAAGTAGTATGTTCTTACCTGTTGCTACAGGCAACTAAAGGCCCCATCTAAAACCAAAGTTATTTTACTAGATAGTGCCAATGAAAGGAGGCTCAGGTTTTGCGGCAGATAAGAGATTTACAACTTAGATGGGCAGAGAATGGGAAAATGATGGGATTATGCGACCCACTTTAGAGTTGCTGAGAGACAGAGAGATAAAGTGATCTGATCAAAGCAGAGGAGGAATTTACCTCCCATCTCACAAGCCACAATGCATTTTCTTGAGCTACGCCTATTTTAAGCTGTATTTCCCACAGGAATATGGTTTATATTCTCTAAGAAAGAAATCCCTCCATAGCAGAGGATGGTATGGAGATGGAATCACACTTTTTTTTTTTTTAATATGGGATATTTCAGTCCACTTGTAAAGAAAGGTACCCTGAAGATGGCAAAAAGACTTTGAAACAAATCATTAGTGCTAGACACTGCTCACTGGTAAGAGCAATACCTGATTTGCTCGTGACTACTGACATTAGTTTATTGTAGGTGCAGATATCCCAGCTGCTTTTCAGGTATCTTGGGAAAGCAAACACAGGTGGATGCCATCAAAGAATTATTACTTTTCAAAGACCTCTCCTGTGCAGTTGTGGCCTAACTTAAAAGAGTCTTTAAAGGTTTGTGCAAGCTCACTCAGATTTTCCATAGTTCGAACAGAAATGCTGATTGTGCAACATTTTATCAGACATTTTCCTGCAGTATTACCAGAATTTTGTAGACAGCGTTTTTTCAGATACTGTGGTAGCAAAGTGACTACCGATGCTATTGGGTAATGCACAGTCTCTCTCTGGGACAAACAAGAAATTGTATTTAAGAACAGAATAATACTTTATACAAAAAAACCCAAACAAAAACAAAACAAAAAAACAAACAGCTGGGAGAAGGTCCTGCCCCTGTATATCTTGTTTGTTTTGAAAAGAAACCCGCATGAAAATGACCATGTTAAAAAAAAAAAAAAAAGGAGGAAGAAGGGAAAAAATATGAATCAGCTTCTTTTGTACAATCCAGAAAAACCGTCCCACCCTCCCCCAGCTCCGGTTACTCACTTGCTAGAAAGGCCTTGGCAGGACACACCCAGGTTTTTCTCTTTTTAAGCCCTTCCTGGCTATGTTATCTCTTTGAATTTAATTTACCTCTGAAACAAAAAAAGAGCCTTTTCCTGCCTTTTGTCCTTTGTATTTCTAAAATAGCTCTGAAGCCCGTCCTGCATTGGGGGACACTTCTCTACATAACTGTTTCTTTGCAAAGTTTTTTCTCCTTCCTCTTCCCCCCAGCATTTCTATCGGTGACTTGAAAACAAGAACCCTCCTAAAATGTAGTCTCTGCTCAGGAACTCCAGCTACTGAGCACAGTGGATATCCTAGATACTGCTTTTAATGACAGTTGTTTGCCTTCAAGGTCCCCTCCTCCCCCGTTACTCACAGTCCCTGCAAGGTCCTAAACCAGGAAACTCCTCCAGACAGAACTTGTGACCAGCACAGCCTCAAAGCAGCTTGGGGGGCAGGGGGGGCTTCAAATACTTTTGCTTCTTCGTGTTGCTTTTATTTATTTCAAACCCCTTTCAATTAACACAGCTGCTTTGTTTAAAAGAGCATTTGCAGCTTTAGCAACATCTTGGGATGCCAGAACATTCCTTTGTGCATCGTTCGTGGTGCCACATCACAGCTCTGGAAGTGGTTAGTCTGGAGCAAACTCGCTGCTGCATTCGTCAGTCCAACGCAAAGACGCGCGTGGCTGCTGCTCAGCTTGTCCCTTCACACGTGGCTCAAAACTCCCGAGAGCACAAGAGTCCTCGTGCTCAGCTCCCACCTAAGGGAAAGGGGAAGGAGGGAGACCAGCACTGTCGCAGGCAGAAGTCTCAAGCTGCACAGGCGGACAGCTGGGTACACGGAGGATTGCTGGAGAGCTGGCTTCGTTCGTTCCAGGGCTTGGGAAAGTTTCTTTCTGAACTGCGGATGTGTGGTTTTACAAGCAGTACGCTTCGCTCACAAGGAGCATTTTTTTCCACTGATCCATAAGAGTTTTGGCAGCAGAAAGTATTATCAAAAAGTGTACCAAACCATAACTGATAAATAAATGGGTTTGGAATTGAGCTTAATACACTTTCAGTATTAAATAGAAGTAAATGCTTCGAAACAGCTTACAAGGTCCCTGGGGTGGATTTCTAGGCCAGCTGTGTCACCACAGGCCTCCCTGCCAGCGACAAAGTTGAAAAGCCCTTTGCAAGCAAGTCTATCTGCACGTGGAACGTCTGTTAGCGTTGCCGTTGCACACCCTGATTTCACCTCCTAACAGGACCACCAAACTGTGTCTCCTTATTTTTTGTGCTGCAAGCAGTTATATTAACTTAAAAAGTGAAGGATCACCACAACAGCTCATATTTGATGTTTTTTTCCTTCTTTCTAATCTGTGACCAAATGAGAGACCTCTCTGGATGCGTTTTTCTGTTGTTATCAGTCCGTGTTGTTTCAGAACTTCCCTGTCTTCGCTGCTCCTCGCGGATGCTTCTGGGTGACTCATTTCCTGTGAAGGATGAACCAGCCATTTCCTGGCTATTCAACGCAGGACTTTTTTTTTTCTTCCAGTCTGTGCTGGAGCGGTGTGGATTAATCTATGGTTTGATTATACCTCCTGCAGCTTACAGCAGGACTGCAACTCTTCACTGCAGCCTTCGAAGATAATAAACTGTCAGCGTGTGCTGCTGAGGGCTGGGGGCTTGCTCCTGCTCACCTGGGCTGTAGGCTCTGTCATTTTGGGATGTGGAATTAAAATAACTACAGCGATACAGATTTAACAGTGCTGTCCTAGGCTGGGTCAGTTTCTGTATTGATTCCGTGCCCATAATTTCAGCTCCTTCCTCCACCCCGTGTTTCCAATTTCCTGAGCCACTCTTTACTCATACTTCACATTATGATTCTAACTCTTCTGGACAGCTTGTTTCAATACCACCACCGAGTTAAAAGCCTGGGGTATCACAACTCTTTCGAGCAGCTTTTTACTGCTATTTTCAAATTTATTTTTGTAATTTTGTTTCCCATCATTTCATGTGAATTTTTAGATTCATTAGCCTGTCATACATCTGTAATGTTTGGGAAGAAAACCCACACAATAGGGATACTGCCTCTGGAGTCTGAATGTAGCACACGTTGTAGGGATGAGCACTGAATAATTCATACCCTGAATGATTTATTCATGCCCCAAAGCGGGATACCTCCTCTGAGACTTTCCATTATCTCAAGGAAAGAGCAAGTCCCTGTTCAGCTCCACTCCTGTGAGCAGCGCCAGCAACAGCCCTCGTACCGGCACACGAGGCGGGTGTCCGTTAGAAACCCTCGCGCATGGTGTTCCTCAAACATTTCTGCTCACAACAGATGGGAAACCCCCGCCATGCTTTGACACAGAAACTGAAATGTAGGTACATTTTTTCCAGATTCTTCAGAGAGGAAGGCAGGCGAGCACGTTAAGCCCTTTTCCACCAGTACACAAGTAAGGTGAGATGCTGCAGTCACGATGCGGGATGTTCTGAGCATGGAAAACAGACAAGCAGGCCATGGCTCTGTGATTTGACACCGTAGAGCTGATCTTGTTCTCCGTGAGAAATTTCAGTGTTATTTTCCATTGTAAAGTTACAGATTCTGAGACAATTGATATAAAGAGCAAGATTGTTTCCTACCCTCTCAGGAAGCCTTGCAGGAAAGCCTGGACAAACAGCAGCAGCTCAGACTAATCTCTTTCCTGTCTAACGGGGGCTATCAAAAAATACACCTTTAGCAGAAGTTTGTAAGAGCATGACATGAGTCTGCTGACCTGGGTGAAGATTTTGCAAGACATTCAAATTCCATTTGTCTAGAAAGTATGAAAAATGATTCCGTGTCTCAGCAAAGTCTCCAGACCCACAGGCAACACTAACCCTGGCTGGCTGGTATGAAATTTCCTAATTGTTTATCCTGTAATCCTGACTTCTTTTGTCCCTGGAATGGGCTCTACATCAGCATAATTAAAAATGTCAAACATGCTTGAGAAACTCTCCAAGTTGCTAAAAATGAATGTGAATTTCCTCCCCACAGCCTCCCTCCGTCTTTCCCTTACTCTGGCCTCAGCTTTTCAAAGTGGTCTGTTTCCAGCCCTTCAGCATAGTTTGCATTCCACTGCCAAGAATGAACATTTATTTATACAAACAACCGTCCTTACAAGCACATCTCCCCCTGCTATCCTTGAGCAGGGAAATAAACATAATTTCTGTTTTCTTCAGTTCCACATTTATTTTTTCTTTATTCAGGGGCATTTTTTGCAGTGAAAGATTAGTGCAGTCAGTCGCTTTCCCGTGCTACAGATCTGCTCAGAAACGGGCTGGAATGCTTTTTCATTTCCTTGCGATTTTTTATTGCCCTCTGATGATGGTGCCAGTTTCCTGATAAACCACGCAGGGGGGCTTGGTGGCTCAGTGGCAGGTTTTCAGAAAGGTCTGCCTCCCGTGGGCCCTGGGGGCTGTGTGTAGCTCACAGAAGGGAAGCTCCTGTGCCTGTTTCTCTCTAAGCGCAGCAGTAACCTGGTTTTCCCAGGTCGGTTCTCGGGCCGCGGTGTGGTACTGGTTCTGCCAGCAGCGCAGCTGGCAGCCTCGGAGGGACGGGTGGTAAGTGAAACGGCAGCTCCAGGTGAGGCCAGCGCCAGGCCAGCGCGGAGCTCATGCATTATTTCTAAAGCTTCTCCATCACTCACCTGTCAGGCCGAGGTATTGTTCGCTGAAATGCGAGCTCCTTACCTGTGTCCTCTGTCCTCAGTTGTCTCCGTTGCAGCTGCCGTTTCAATGGATATCGCACAGATGCTTGGTGGCTCCAGACAGGGCAGCTTCACAGTCTGAGCACAGTTCATTGAAATGGAAAAAGGGGCCCTGAGAAAGATGGGAGACACAGGCATTGAGAAATTCCCCTTGGATGTGCGCGTCCGCACGCCACTCTCTCTTACTGTAAGCACGTTGCGTTTTGCTGTGTGTGAGCCAGCTTCCCTTTCTCAGCTGATACAACTGTTTGTAACTAAGAGCAATATTTAGATTGATCATGTTTACAGTTACCTCCACCAGCGAGTAAGATAAAGTGGTTTGTTGGGAGCTCTTGTACTTGCATTTCTAAAGCAGCCTTCTAAGAAACTATGCATTTAAGTAGTTTCTGAAGGATCCAGGGGAATACTTTAAAAAAATAACAGCTGGATGATGTTTCAGCATAGACTCCTGATTCTGTCTCTTTAGGAAGAAATCACAGCCAGCCTCTTCAGCTATATTGCAAAACCAAAGTCAATGAACTACTGCAAATGAATGAATTAGGAATGTTTAGTGATTTCTTTCCATGAAACATTAACAAATATTTTATGCTTTCTTAGTATTTTTCGTTAAATCATATCAGCGAATGTAGTGGTGGAAATGTCACCATCTGGAGAGGTGTCCGGTAGTGCGGAGGTGTCTGCACGCAGGGACGTTCCCGCGTGGCCGTGGCGCAGTGGTGGCCGTGTGTGTTCCCCTGCGTCTGCGTGTGCACTGCCCTGAGGAGTGCGGTGGTTCCCCTGCAGATACGGGAGGAACGAGTGACCCCAAAGGGCAGAAACACGGAGACATACCAGCTCTGTTTTGGAATGGCCAGAATTGTCCTCCCTCTTCCCAAATATTTATTTTTCATGTCTTGCATGCAGTTTCTAGGTGTTTTATCAGCACAGCTGAATTAAAGTCCTCGTTTCCACACTGATTCAAGAACAAATATGTCCAAAAACATCTGAAAAAGTAAGAGGCCTGACCCACCAAGGCTCTGTGTGCCTGCTCTGAGGCCGCGCTGTCACACAGGCTCATAAAGACATCATTTTCCCAGGGCTCCAGCTCTATTAAACACAAAGCTCCAAGTGATTTCCTACTTGGATCAAAGATGTGTTTGTTCCAGTGCCACTTAAGTTTAAAAGGCAATACTGGGAATGAATGAAATCTCCCCAGCGGCAGCTGCTGAGGTTCAATTGGTTTGTCAGTGCCGTAATTATGCAGCGGACGTCTTCTGTTTGCTGGCCCATATGTTCCTGAAGGGTGTTATGCAATGGAAACAGTGCAGGGAAGCCTTGCTCCCGAAGCTGAGGGCATTTTGTTTCTGTGGTATGAAGACTTGCTTACATTTCAGATGGAGACAACGTTAAGAAATCGAACATTCTGGTTTCAGGCTTAAGAACGGAGTTGCCCTGTTGGTCAAACTAGATGGAAGTGCATGAAGGAGAACATCTGGTATCCTGGAACCGGTGTTTTAACACGGAGACTGACCACTTTTAAATATTATTTCTGTAGTTACAGCTGGCCTCTGAAAGTGAGCGCTCCCCTCGCTGACGTTAGGAGCTGTCACTGTGATCAGGGGCAGGGTTTGGTGCGACCCTTGGTGCTAAGAATAAACGTGGCTCCAGCCAGCCACCGCTGTGCCGCCCGTCCGCCTCTTCCCCATGGCACTGCTCGTCTGCGGGCTAGAGGCTGCGTGCTGGCAAGAAGTGTCTGCTCACTCAATAGCTATCTCCTTGCCTCGTGGACTGTACAGAAAATTTTCTGTGTAACAGACATGAGTGCGCAGCAAGAACTCCAGAGGATTAAATTAAGCATTAAAAGAACATTAAGACATGAACCTGCAAAATGTGCAGTCAGGGAGAACTGAGAGCACTCGGGATCTCAGTTGCCAAAGGAACAAAAGAAACACAATACCCTTCAGAGCATTTAATATTTAATTTGGTAAGATGCTCAGATAGGAGGGCAGCGGGCGCAGAGGGCGATGACAGAGCGCCATGCGTGGGTGCTTTGTGTCAGCCACGGGCCTGCATGGCTGCAGAACGGTCGGGTTTGTCTGCACACAGACCCTGGGTTTTCTAAACACCATTTCATTCGTACGTGCTCTCGTTAAAAACAGCAAGGGACTCCTAACGACCGGGCTGGCCGTGGCGCATCTGAAATGCCGGAGATCTGTCACCGCCGGACTCCCTCCCTGCTGGTCGTGTGCTGCAAGCACCTGAAGCCAACGGGATGATTTTCATGAACTGAACGTTAAACATTCAACCATGACAGTGCTGCAGGCTTGGAGGAAGCTTCCAAAGTGTATTTTCAAAAGTGGCTTTTGTGCACTCGGGGCAATTTCAGCCGAGAACTCGAGATCCAAACCCACCGTTGACTCAAGTTTTGCTTGAATCTGTCGAGTGGGCTTACTTGTTTGCTCTTGCTCACAATTTGGGAAGCGTGTTATCGCTGCTGTAGGACAAGGGTTGGCAATCTCTTACGGGTACCATGCCAGAGTGTATTTTTCTTTTCCAAATTAGCAGCTAGGTGTGCCAATGCTGGGTTTTGCTGCCTCTCCAAGAGGCAAGATGCCATCCATCTGTGGTATTTTTCATCTGTGAGGCTCTCATCCCTTGCTGAATGCAATGCTCAAGAAGTGGGAGACAGAAGCTGGGAGCCACTGCCTCTTGCTGGTGCCTCTCCAGATCCTGCTGATCCCAGCTCCTGTCCCAAGCGTGCCACTCAGAGCCTGTAAAGATTGAGCGCAGGTTCAGCTCTGAGGGCAGAGCCTTTCAGTTATCGCTTCCATCCTGCACAAGGGATCTTCAGGTTGCTTTAAGGTCACTTTTCTAAATTACTAACTCCTTCTCTCTCTCCCTCCTTCCCTAGGCTACCCTGTCCTCTGGGTGTCAGTGAGATTCTTGTCCTCCTGCAGACTCCTGTGCTGCATGGGAGGCACCCCGCAGCGTCTCGCGTGACCTTGGAGGAGGTAAGGGAGAGTGGCACTTCACAACAAGGACAGTAGTAGAAAATTAAATAGGAGCAAAGGGCCCCAAATCAGCATGGTCAGATATCGGGAGCTAATTAATTTGCCTGCGTCCAAAAAGCTTGGGTGCAGCTTGGCAAGATGTGTTTTGTGAAAGACAAAGACCTTTACGCGGGCACCGCACCCAGGGTTTCCCTGTGCTCTCCCCGTGCCAGCCGTGGGCACCTGCAGCTGCCCGAGACCCCAGCGGAGGCTGTAAAAAGTAACCCCACAGAGGAGACCTTCCCTCCTCAACCAACAGAGCCATTTACCAGCCCATCCTCAGCACACCTTCATAAAGAGCTGAGATGTGGAAACAAGAGCTCTTTGCCTGTTACTAGTGAGACTGACTGTGCATCCCTGGGCTGAGGCACCGTGGATTTACAGTGCTTCTGGAAGGTGAAATCCTCCAGCCTGGGAATGAGCTGAGGTGTCAGTTGTTCTGTATTGTAACAAAGTAGGTTGCTGCGTCTCGTTATGAACAATTACATCTAATTTCAAGTCACAGATTCACCACAAATACTGCTGGTAACACAAATCTGCCAGACTTCACCCAGCGTGTGCTATGAAGTGACACATTACTGCCGGTGTGGGACAGGTAACGCGTGATGCAGAGCAGAAGGAGAGTGTTTTGGCTCAGATCAAACGGAAAGCAATGGGTGCTGGGCCCTGGCTCAGTTCAGTGTTTGAAGCTTCAGCTGCTGTGTCCTCCAGCTTATAGCAGTGGTTATTTCAGTTTAGTTTAGCAGATGGCAGAAGAAATGGCTCGTGCCACACCATGGTTTCAGTTCAACTTTAAAAGGCTGCTCAGAAACAGACAATATTGCAATAAACATTTTGACTATAAAATTAAGTAAGATTTGCAACTTCCCCATAGCAAACTCCCGAAGCGGACTTTGATGTTTGCTATTTGATATTAAAAATTCCATCAGCAGAGCAAAGACGGAAAGAACCCAAGGCAGAGTCACAGCTGTACAGGGAGAGATTCTGTGCGGGCTCGGCAGCGTGTCGCTCACGTTTTCACGCCGTGTGTCAGCAGAGGATCGCGAGGTCGCGGCGGAGCTGCCACGGGGGAGGTCGGTGCATCTGGTGGGCGCTTCCCCGGAGCCCCGGTGCAAAGGTTCCTTGGCAGCAGTCGGGGAGCACCTGGGGTCGGTGCTGCACCCCCGGTACTGCTGCGCCAGGACCGTGACCCCCGTTAACAGTGGGTTCATCCAGCACCGGGACCCCCGTTAACAGCGGGTTCATCCGGCACCGGCACCGGGAGGGGCGGCCCGGGGGGGGGGTCGGCGGTGCTGCCCGGGGGCCGAGCGCCCCCTGCCGGGCACCGGAGAGCGGCGGCTGCCAGCGGCGGGGGCGGGCGGCTCGGCCCCCGGGGCCAGCCCGGAGAGGTCGCGGAGGAAGGCGGCCGGTTTCCATCGTTCCCGGCTCAGCCTGAGCCCGGGGCTGTCCGACCCCAGGGGACCGCGAGGATCGAGGTGATTTCTGCGGGAGGAGGTGCTGCTGTGATCCCACGGCTGGCGAAGCGCGTGCTCCACGAGAAATACCACAAAGAGCGAGAGAAGCAATTAAAAGAGCAGCAAACACTCCTACAAGTGCCTTCTTGCCAGCAGACATCTTCTTCCATTAATTAAGTGAAAGAAGATAATTTTAATACAAACGGCTGCTGGGGAGCTCAGTAAGTTCCCACAGCGGGTTCCACGCCAATGCCGTTATATACTCATCCGTAGCGCAAGAATGAAAGTAGAAAATCCCAGGAAAAGTAAACCAGCTTGCATATCGGATCGTTACAGAAAATCACGGCCCGCTGTCCCCTGGCAGCACGAACCCCTGGCGTGAAGCTGCTCACAGCTGGCAGCGTTGACGGGTAGCTGACACTGTTATTATCGATGTTGGAGCAGTATCTGCCCCAGTAACAGATCTGCCCTTCACTAATTTCAGCTTTCCCACTTCTTCCTGGGGAAATAAAATATTAGGATCTATTTATAGGAGTTCATGGTTTTAAATTATTTTTTCCCTTCACTACAGCTGTTTTCAGCGGTTGATTACTGTTTGTTGGACCAGGCGATCCTTTGCCAGCTGGCTGCGGCTTTTATTAGCTCTTTCAAGAAGACTTGATTTAGAGCTCGCAGCTACGTTACAAGGACAGCAGCTCGGTAACGCAGATCCTCAAGAAAAGACATAATTAGGACTCATGAAAAAATTGTGCCTGATTCTTTGAACAAAGACGCTCTTGTTTAAGGAATGCAGTGCTGTAGGCTAATGTTTAACAGCAGTCTCTCTGCTCTCGCTCAGAGCTGGTGCGTGCAATTAGACCCTGCCCTCCGTCAGATACACCGGGAGTTCTTTCCAGGAGCATCTCTCAACATGGAGGAATGCCGCCCTGTAGCCAGTACAGACTGTCCGTGGAGCTGGGTTTCTGCAAGCGGGGCAGGAGGTACTGGTGGAAGGACGAGGTGAAGCAGGAAGAGAGCTGGAGAGGTGCTGAGAAGGCTCTTGTACAGGGGAGGGGGAGGAGAGAAACAAACATTGCAGAGAACAGGAAAAACGATGTGCTGGGAAATGATTAATCCACCCCAAAGGCCCTTGCTAAGAAGTGGTGGGACAAGCTCAGTGATTCTTGGCAGCCATGAGCTACTTCTGCTCTGCTCTCAACTCCCGTCTTGCAGCCAGATGTGTTCGAGTACAGCTTCATCCTGCCCCCGCCACCGTGTCCCCGGCAGCGTCCTTCACGCCGTCCTGGCGGCTCTAGGGCGGTACCCCCTCCTCTATGTGTATTTTACAGCTGTCCCGTGTCCCTCCTCTGCCAGAAAGTGTTTCTCAAGCGCGGGAGCACACAATCGCTGCCGGGGAAGGGGGTGGGAGTCAAGTTTAAGAACTGCTGCTCTGTATCCTGTTGTTTTCCTGCTGGGATTGTTTCAGTTTCCTGCACTGTCTTATCTGGAGCCGAAAAGCCGAAGCTCTCGTATTTACTTGCTTTGTGCATTCCTCAGGTCTCTAATCTGTGAGACAGACGTTATAAGACTTAAGAGAAACGTAGCTGGGGCTGTGGCAGGGCGGAGGGACAGGGCCTTCAGTGGCTATACAATTAGTTTCTTTATTTAGTTATCCTGCTTGTATGAGCCTGGGGGTGTCACCGCGGGTTTCCGAGACCCTTCAGCATACCCTAACGCTGCACAGAGTCTGCTCAGGTGTAAAGTGCAGGATTCAGATGTTTACATTCCCAGGTGATGCCAGGTACCCGTGTTCGACAGACCTTCTCTTGTAGAGAATCATTTTCAGAACATGCTGAGTGTGTTTTTCCCCCCAAGGGCTCAAACTAGATTCAGGAAGGTCACAGAATAAACATTTCAATGTTTTTAGTCAGCCCGGGGTTTTAAGAGCTCCACCGAAATGCCGTAGACTTCTTTGAAATTACTTGGCCACATTTTCTTGAATACAGAGGGAAAATCAGCAAATACAGTGCTGACGTCTTGAAAGATTGCTAAGTAGACCAGACACACGAGAAAGCAAAATCTTGTAGATTTTTAAAATAAAACCAACTTTTTTTCCTCTAGTGAGCAGGAATTCACTTAACTATAGGTTATATCAGTGCACTAAATTCCCTGTGGAGTAAAAAAAATGAACAGAAAACATTTACCGTACAGCTTTGGAATGTCCTGTTTTTCTGCACAAAGGTGTGGGTCCTGCATGCACGGTGTCCCTTGTCACATGGGAGCCTCTCCTGGAAAGAGAATTAAAAGGTTTCATCACTCCCAGCTGTGCAGACACTGAACCAGACACAAGGCTCCAGAACAAGCTCAGCCCCCAGCCCCCAGCCCCAGAGAGACCCTGGTTGAGTTGGAAGCAGGTAAAACTTGTGGCAACGATCAAGGTGGATTTTTATTAATTGGAGAGATGGGATGTATGTCAGTCCAGCCTCTATGGGTGGATTCACATCTCCTCGTTTTCCCCACTCAGCTGTAGCTGTAAATTCGGGCTCGTTCCGCTGGACGGTTTCTCTGGAGGTACTCTGGGCTGATGTAAACATCAGAGCAGGAGTGGGCTGAAGAAGTCCCCTTGGCTGTCACCAGAGCCTTTATTTGGAATTACATATCAAGGGAAAAAAGGCTTTTTTTCCAAAGAGATCAGGAAAAGGAAGACATGTGCTGGGAGATAAGGACAGATAAAAGCATTCCATTTAAAGACGCCAGCGATCGAAATCAAGATGCTCATCTGCCAAGTCAGTAGTTTTGTGGCCTTGTGACCAGGCAGAGCTTCCGTTCCTGTCACCTTTTCCCACACTAGCTGCAAGCACCAGGGCAGGACAGTTCCCTGTCCTTTGTCCCAGCAGCTGAGCCCTTCAGGGAGGAGTCACAGGGGCTGGCCGGGGGGATGGATCTCAGCGTTGGAGGCACAGCGTGGCCCAGGAGGCGGCTGGGAAGTCCCTGTCCTTGGAGGTTTGAAGACGGGTTAGACAAACCCCTCTCAGGAGCTCGGGCAGAGCTCATTTTTCCGAGAGGAAGGAGGACAGCTGAAATGGCCATTTGAGGTGACTTCCACCCCTGCTTTCTGTGATTCACCAGGGGTGAGATCATGGTGACAGCAGATCTCTGCGGTGCCCAGATTAACAGAGGTCAGGAGCTCAGAACGCATTTGCCGCTTAACACAGGGTTTGGGGTTTTTTTGTTTAAAGGAAGCAGTGGATTTCAGTTTGAAAATTTGTTTAAAATCCTGGCTGTGCGTGTTTCGCAAGCTGGCATATGCGAACAGCAGAGCACTCTGGGCTAAAACGATCTGTACTATCGTGAGAAAGCCGTAAGAAGGAACATATGGATTGATCCTAGTGTCACTGCAGAAGGCCTCCGGAGCTGCCGTGCTGCCGTTTCACCCCCAAAGGGGAGCGGTGACATAAATCCCTGCAAACACCGCACTCACGGATTACAGAGCACCCCGCATCTGTCAGCGGGATGTGCTTCTCCCGGCCTGCGCAGCTGCTGGGAGATCGGGAGCGTGCCGAGCAGGGACCTGCGGCTCCAGCTCCCGCACCCGGCAGAGATCCGTGCTGGGCTGTCTGCACGCGTGTGCCGGGCTGTCCGCACGCATGTGCTCACCTCCAGAGCCCCGAGGGGCCTGTTCTCCCCAGGAACTGTGTCACATTCAGGCCAGTGCTGCTCAAAGATCCAGTTCAGAGGAGATTCCCGTGTCCAGAGTTTTCAGTCTGGCACTTTCACCCCACTGAAGGCAAAGCTTTCAGTGAAGGACGGAGGAAGGTGCCTGGAGCAGAGGCTGTTCCCCGGTGAACTGCAGGCGCAGGCGGTACCCGCCCAGGGCAGGGTAGGGGTTCCCGGCTCTCGTGCCGGGCGTGTGCTGGCAGTAAGTTGTGTGACCGATGGCTCTCTAACCTGTCACACAGAGATGACAATCACTGTCTAGACTGCTACCCAGAACATCTCGGAACAGACAGGAGAATTTCAGATTGAGTCTCTAGTAAATGCGAGTTACGTATGCAAAGAGTTCCTTAGTTAGGAAACTTCCTCTTCTTTTTGCTGTTTTAAAAGTCAGATAACACCAGAATCTGAACCAGGGTCCCTGTTTCTGCAGTTCCCTCTCTGGAGAGGATTGCTAACCACAGCTCGTGTTCAAAGCACCAGTGCTGAAAGGAACATCTCGCGGAGTCTGGTTTTAAAATCCTGTTTGCAGCATTGATGTTTTGTTCCAGCTTGGATTGGTACACTGTAGAGGCAAATCCTGAAAATATTTATACAAGTCAAGCGTTCTGGGTGTAGTTCATTTGAGCTCCACGGGAGCTCACCTTAATGGAGACACACGTGCTGCGGTAGCAGTTGTTTTGGGCTGAGCATTGAAAAATTCAGTTGCATCTGCTACCCAGATTTTTTTTTTTTTTAATCTATATATACGCACACATACATACAGACACACAGACGTATGATGATTATTTTAGGTTCTGAGAGAAAGAAAGAATATTCACTTGCTGATCTCCACCTGAGAGAAGGCTCAGTGAGACAGAAAACACCAGGATGGTGAGTATTCTTTTCTAGCATAAATGCACAGCATTTTCTGAATGCATAGAGCGTGTATATAGCATATGCATTTATAGTTATGTGTGTTCATAGTTATATAGTGCATGCATTTATAGCAGAGACAATTGTTTCAAACAGAATCCATTATAGCAGATGTTTTAAAACAAGTTTTAGATGCGTGGATGCAAGGTCCATTTTTTAGTTTCTGAAGAGCATCCCACAAACAACTTCATCCGTCCAGTTTCCCTCTGATACAAGTCGTGCTGCCCCTTTGACAGATGAGGGGAGCAGGAGCCCTGCTGGCCGTGGGGAGGGGGCAGACGGGGAAGCTGATTGCTGACACTTCCCGAGTTATTTCCCATAAGCGGGTACAGAATTGTCCGTGGGTACGAGCTTGCTCCGACCCTTCCCTCAGCTGAGCTGTGGCCGCTGCTGGGGTGGTCCAGCCAGAGCGTTGATCTCGGTGATGCTGATGTAGAGCACACGTGAGCAGCTGCTGTGGCTCAGCTCAGGCATGATAAATTCCTACGTGAGCTTCTTGATCAGGATTCAGAGCCCCTAGGTACACGTAAATTCATAATTCCAGGACCATGCCCACAAACTACCCTCCAGGTCTTCAAAATGGATTAATTTATTTATTTATTTATTATAAAGAAGGAACAAATTGTAAATCAGTGATTCCTCTGATGATTCCTTTTAAAAAAACAATTATTGCTTTATGGAGGTTGGGCTGGGAGCAGTCCCCAGGACTGTGATTGTAGCCACAGTCTCTTTCACTTCTGTCCAACACGTTTACAGAACGAGTGGGTCAGTGACGGGAGGTGCAGCGACGCCCGTTCGTTTCACATGGATCTCTCTAATCTCGTGACCTGGGCGCACACTCACGGGACCATATGCAATCAAATCCCAACCGTGGAAGTTGTGCAGAACGTGGGTCATCCCGGCAAGAACAACACTGTTCTGTGGATGTGTGAAGCTGGACACGCCTACCACTGGCAGTGTGGAAAGTTACACATCAGAAGCAGAGAAGAGAACGAAGCCGTAGAAAAGCGGAAGAGGTTAGTACCTGCTGAGGCTTCATCAAGGGAAGCTAACGTAGGTGAGAAGAGGTTCTGGATGACCCCATCTTTTGAGAGGGCTAAAGCAGACGCTGTTAGTACCGGGTCGCATAGCAGATCTCCAGGGGTCACTCAGCAGAAAGATAACACAGTCTACGTAATAGATGACGAACCATCGCCCAGAGAAAGCAGGAGAAGTAGCAAACCCGTTAAATCAGGCTTTGCAGCAGAGCAGCGTTTGTCAGTATCTGGTGGTGAAGGCAAAGCTGACCGACATCAGGTGAAGCTAGAAAGTGACGAAGATGCACAGATTGTCTGTGTCGAAGAACAGCGTGCAGCAGATGAAGATAACCCAGGAGACAGACTCAGCCAGAGTATTCTGCTGGAATCACCAAGTAAAGGTGTAGCTGCGGAGGCAGATGTGCAGATGCATCGCAGCCCGATGACAGCGTTGAACAAGCTGACGGCCACCCTAGCAGCTGGCTTTGCCCCCCCGGGAAATCCACCCCTAACTCTCACCTACGTTCTGAAACCCCCTGTCAGTCAGGAGAGCCTGGACAGCAGCTTCTTGAGGTTAGTTCCTCTTGATCCTGCAGGGTTTGCAACTGAAAATTCGAGAGCAAGAAGTTCCTCTGGGTCAGCAATATCAGAGGAACATTTAAAGTCTGTTCCCGTCTCCAGCACTGAGGCACAGGCCCAGCTTGAGTCACCCGCCTCTGTGACATTCTTTGAGTTTGAAGCCAGCGTCGATGTCCAGCAGCAAATCCAGCTGAGCCCTCCGGAGCGCGGCACAGCGGGAACAGGCTTAGGAGGGAACGCTACAGGAAGCCCTGCTGAGAAGAGCAAGCCGTCGGGATCCGGGCACGCACCTCGTCTTTCAGCCTCACGGAGTCCAGAGGGCGGGAGCGCAGACCATCCACCCGCGTCTTCAGACAGAAGTAAGAGCCTGGAGTTTTATTCCTGGAGGGGTTTGTGGGGGTGCGTTCCGTTAATCAGTTTCCCAAAATATTAAAGGGGGGTGAGTTCATACAGCTGCAAATCTGCACTGTAGCATCTCGGTGCCTCTGATGGGGGGCACTCTTGTTTCTGGTAGAAGGGACTAAAGAGGTTCCTGCGTAAGCCGCCGGCACTCCCGCCGCGGCACCCAGGCGGTACCTGGCTGTGGCCCAGCCCCAGCTGGAACCCTCTGGTCTCCCGTTTCCCTTGGTGTCACCACAGGCTGTGTTGGCTCTACTTAGAGAGCCCCTGGGAGAAACTGGAGCCAGAGATGGGAACTTGGGTCTTGAGAGAAGAAAGCAAGAGGAAATAACTCTCACAGCAGTGAGACAGAGAAATCGTGGGTGAAGCCCTGGCTGCACCAAAGTCGATGGCAAAACTCCCAGAAATTGCGATGGGAGCAAAGGTTCAGTCCTGTGTGTTCAATTACACGAGCTAGACCCTTGCTTTAGTAATGCTTAATGCTAGGCACCTCTAGAGGATTTAATCTAATGATTAAACACCTCAAATAAAATGTAAATGTCCGAGTTTTACATATATTGTACTAAAGCCACAACATTTGCATCTACAGTGCTCTGAGTGCCTGCAGGTCCTTTTTCACGTTCATGCCAAGTGAACTGCTCTCTAGTCCGTTTTGTGTTTCCCTGCTGGTATCTACCTGTAAACACTGGGGCAAATTTTTACAATTTAATTCAAAGAGTAAGAGTACCTCTCCTCCACCCGGTGGTTAGTGCCTTGGCCCCGTCCAGCTGTTTCTGCCGAGATAAATGGCTGATGGCTCAACGGAGGCCTCTGCAGGCATTGATTCCCAAGCAGCCAGTGACAAAACCGGGAAAAACCCAAACCAGCAGCACAGGGACCAGCAGGATCCACCTCAGTCCAGCCACAGCTTTTTGAGGTGACAGCTCGGTGTGTACCAAAGACCTTGGTGAGGAAGGACCGTCTCCAGGTGCTGGCTCTAGAACCCGTTTCAACCCACCCTCTTCAGCCCTGGAAGAGTCGCGGGCGAGCAGATGGAGCTTTTCAGCAATCCAAAGAATTAATTTCTCGTGCTACATCGGACTAGGTAGATGTGGTATTGCCATAGCAACCTGAGAGAGAACCCAACTGGAATCCTGGCAGTCCTTGTTAGAAAATAAATCTGCTTTTACTCATCTTTTTGTTCCCCCTCACTATCTACACCTTGCTTCTGGTTAATGCTTTTCTGTGAGAAGAGATTTTTGCAAAGAAGAATGCTTTGAAATGCATTGTGCATAACGCCAACGTGCTGTACGAGATGAAACGTACGAAATGGATGCCGCGTAGTCCTGAGGCGGATCACGAGATCCACGGCCAGGCCAACCCTCGTCTGTTTTAACTGAGCGCAGTCACCACCAAGCACACGCTGGAGTAGCTGCAGAGAGGTGGAAGCACGCCAAGGCCCTTTGGGGCTGCCTGGGCTTGGCAGCCAGCGTGGCAGCCTCGGGGCTGTGGGTCACGGGGCTGGTCCCAGAAGTGGGACCCACAAGGACACTCAGCTCAGCTCCCGGAGCAGCCGAGGGGAAGCTCAGCCTCCAGCCGGGCACCAGCGACCGGTCCAGGACCATCCCCGTGCCGCTGGCGGAGCGGGCCCATAGGACCTGCACCGATGCTTCCCGGGGTGCACCCCCGGGGACACACGGAGATTAAATCTCTTTAGGAACTCCTTCTCTCCCCTTTAGACTTAATACAAAAAGAAAGGATATCTTAAATTTATCTACGTGGGAGTACGCAGCTTGGCACCAAGTGGGAGGGAGCGCGCAGGGGGACAGTCCTGTCCCTGTCGGGGGGGGGGGGGACTGTTGGGTGCGGGCTGAGGACACAGAGCGAGAGCAAAGCTGTGAAGGAAGGGGGTGTGCAAGGCCCGTAACCTCTGGGTTTGTTTTAGAAGGAAGGTGAAATTACTCTGCATCTCCTTATATTTCAATGATCTGGTAAGTTCTCGCTGTCCACAAAGCTGTGTCTTCTCTTTCAGATGCGTTGACGAAGTGGGAGGAAAAGAAGAAAGGTTTGAATACTGGAATAAGTGCTTTCAAACACTGGCTGGCTTCACACTGCCCGTCTGAAACGCGCGAGGTCTACGCGCTGCCGCCCGCGGACCTCGATAACTACCTGGGCTCCTTCTACATTTCTGCAAGGAGACAGGACGGCACAGATTTTTCCTCCAGTTCTTTGCACTTCTTTCAGAGAAACATGGAGAAATACCTGAAGGAGCACGACTACAAGTACAGCGTGGTTAAAGGGGTGGAATTCAAAGCGTCTCAGGAAGCCTGGAAACTGAGGCACCAGCACCTGTCTCAGAAAGAGAGAGAGATGGAGTGGAGCATTTTGGAGAAGCTGACAGATGAAGATGTGGAAAGACTTTGTAAGAACGGACTTCTGAGCAGGACGCAGCCTCAGGGCTTGTTGCACCTCGTGTTCACCAATCTCATCAGGGGCTTTGGGGCCAGCACCCACAGCCAGGGCCAGGATCTGTACTGGGGACAGCTCGTGCTGAAGAACGAGGAAGAGCTGGAGTACTTGGAGTGGAGGGGCGAGCTGGGCACAGAGGCAGCCGCAGGGGAATCGCGTCCACGTCTCTTTGCCGAGCCCGACAATCCAGACCGATGTCCAGTGGCAGACTACAAGGAGTACGCCAAGAGGAGGCCGCTGGACATGCTCCGCGACCACGACCCGCTTTATCTGGCTCCCAAGCCGCTGTGCTCCACCTGGGACCAAGCGTGGTACTGCAGAAAGGCGCTGACGAAGGCCAAAATAGAAAAGATCTTGAAAGTTATCATGCATCAAGTCAAAGCACCTGCAAACAAGCGCAAGAAATAAAGGTACGCGCGGAGTTCCTGCTGTGCCGCTGTCTGAGGGGTGTGTGGTTCAAAGTGGTCTTTGGAAGGTTCAAGTGGGGAATCTCTGTGGAGGTTGAGGAGCACATCCTGCTCCTCAGTGTGGCCGTAGAACGGCAACATCTCCGCGTTCGCATTACCTTTGCTTTCAGGTGGAGTGAAAAACTTCTGCGACTCGTTCTACTAAAGGAATTGATGGTTCAGCAGGTTAAAAAAATGAGAATCTTCAGTTTGGTGTTTGTAAGACAAGTTACGTTCTAGGGTGTTATTAATGACATGATGCAATCGCTGATGTGGCATGGAGAGGGCTCGGTGGCCAAATGGCTTGGCCGGGAGTTTCAGCCCCACTGGTGTCGGGGAGCCGACGCCGGTGAGCAGCGAGCAGGCTGCAGCGTAAACCTGTTGTAAACCTGTTGTAAACCTGTTGTAAAATCAGTAACGGGAGGTAGCCTGGGGGGAGGAGGGTGATGAAGTGCCGTGTTTGCCAGCGGCTAATCCACATCTCACGGGAATGCTTTCAACAAGGTTTATGTCGTTTTTCTTAGTGGAAGATTTGTAGATTTAAGAAGTTGCGACTGTTTTAAAAAGTTATTTTAAACGGCTGGCGGTGTTGAAAGGTTTTACGGCGATTTCCCCCGAGTGCTAAACACAGCTCCAGAAACACGCTTTGGTAGATGGAGTCAACTTTCTTCAGCTGTTCAAGTGCTGTTCAACGTGTTGTCTTACATCCAGTCGAGCTGGTGGGTTGAACTGTTGATGTAACCTAATAAAAGGACGTTTTGCTCCGTCCCGTTTGTCCGGTCTGTGTGTCTGTCCCGCAGAGACGGAGCCGTAACCCCGACCAGCAGGTAACGGTTCCCCAGACACCGGCGCATTCGCTTCTCCTGCTCCGAGCCCATCGTCGTTCAGCGTTACGGACCTAGCCCCATGGAGAGTTGGGGCAGTTTGAAATCCTGCAGAGCCCCCACTCGTGGTTTCCTAACGAGGCCTTTGTGGCCAAACCCTTTGCGGCCAAACCCTTTGCCAGAACCCAGTCAAGCAACACTTAACATCACCAAATAACTCACAGGTGTATAAAAAGCCGTTAAAAAGACAAACTCACATCATCGAATGCTGGGAGAGCATCTTCCCGCTTCCCTCACGCTGCCGGACACAGACGGGGTCACAGCTGCCGGAGCCGCGGGACCCTCGGTGCCAAGGGCCGGGAGCCACCGTGAGCCCTCCCCCGCGGGTCCGGGGTCCGGGCTCTGCCCCCCCGGCGGGGGCGAGGCTCGGGTCGGGCTTTTCCTCCCTCCCGGCGGATCTGCCCAACCCACCCCCAGGGCGGGTTAATGGGAGACGGCTGCCCGGGGAACCAGGTGGGACAATCAGCCGGCGGCGAGGGAGGGGACGGGGACAGGGCAGAGAGGGAGGGGACAGGGACAGGGCAGCAGGGAGGGGACGGGGACGGGGAAAGGGCAGCGGGGAGGGGACGGGGACAGGGCAGCGCCCGGCGCCGCCACGGGCGGCAGGAAGCGAGCCTCCGGGATAACGGATCGTCCGGGAGAGCCGGGCTCGCACCCCGACGGCAGCACCCGCGCCCTCCCCGGCCCAGGGCTGGGGGCACCGGGCTGAGCCGCCGGCGGGGCCTGTCTGGGGGTCTCACGGTGGCTTTCAGCAGAACCGGGGGCTCACCGCCCCCCCCGGGGAGGGGCAGCTCAGCGGGAGCCGGCCCGGGGCTAACGGCTGCCCACGCGGGACCCGCCCCGGAGCTGCCCGGACGGAGGGTCCGGAACAACCCCCCCGGGGGCGTGTCGGCAGCTCCGCGGGACAGTTCCCGCCGCCGGTAACGGGGAGACTCCCCCCCCGGACCCCTCCGGCCCCGCGCCCCCCC
>VZTO01004031.1:9309-38654 GCA_013400615.1 Syrrhaptes paradoxus
AGAGTGATACCTTATCCTCCCCGGACCTACTATTGATGTCTTTGCATGCCAGCTGTTGAACTTGTTAACCAAGTCAAAATGTCCTTATTGAATCTTATTTGATATTTCACTGCCATTACCAGACCAGAGCAAAAATGTTTTTGTGTTTTCTTGCTGACTATCAACAACATTACAGTGCCTTTATTTTGGATTCCCAAACATGTAAATTGAGGGTGTATTAGATGGCCCTAAGAGAGAAATTATAATGGAATGCACCCTCTCAAGATCAGCCCTATAGATTTGACCTTCTTTTCTTACATTTTCCACCCTCCTGGTCCAATGATAAAACCTCAGACACAGTAAATGCATAATAAAGTGAAGGAAGGAGTCTAGATTTCATTCTCTTCCTCCTCCTTGCAGCTCTTTTACAATCTTTTCCCTGCCCACCTGACTTTTGGGGGGCAGAGTAGCAAAAACCCATTTATTTCTTCATGGGCAAAGAATATTATTTACACCCTGTCTCAAGGGAGTTGTTCAAGTCACTGCATAAGCCATTGCGTGCATAGATGAATCCTGAATTGCCCATCACTCTCAAATACTATGAGGATGATCTATAAAAGTGCAGATAAATCACAGGATCGAAATTCCCCAGGGCTCCATACTCTCTGGGCCAGTCCTTGTAGTACAACAAAATTCCTGTGTCAAATATATCCGTCTCTGAGGTACAGTTGAAACTTTAAAGCATTAACATTCTAGTGGAATATGGATATGAGGAGACAGACATGAGTACAGGCAGATAACCCTCTGGAATAAGATTTTTTTTTTTTTTCTCTGAAATAAAATAGTACAGAGATAATGTATGGAGGAGGGGAAATTCAGGTCATTTCTTCAGAAAATATTTTTCTTCTTTTGTGTGCTGAGATGTATTTATTTACACAAAAAATCACCCTTTAATGGGACTGAGAAAAGCCTCTTGGCACACTGAGACCGATCTCTTTTTTATTAATTTTACAGCAAAAGGTCAAAACTATATCTATTAAGTATATTTATACAGGAAAGTGCTAGACACACTTGGTTACATAATGAGATTGACATCCGTGTCTTGTAAGATAATGATCTTGAGACACAGTCCCAGCGTAGCTCTGATCAAGTTAATAGAATTGACTTTGGACCCTTTTCTTTCCTCCTAGCTCTTAATGCAAAATGAATTGGGTTAATCTTTCCAGAAAATTGTCTTAATTTTGGATGCCTTATTTGAGATTATGGGCTGTGGTGCCTGAATTTCCTTTTGTCTGTCAACAGGGATTGTTTAAACTTGTGCTTTGCTAAAACCCAGCTGCAAAGCCTACATTATGGTTTTTGTAGAGGGCAGTTTTTTCTGACTTGAGAAGATTCCGGGTAAGAAAAACAGTGTAACTGGAAGAAAGCAGAGGCCTTTCTTCAGGTCTGAAACAAAATTTTAAAAAAACTCCAAAGAAAGGCTAGGTCAACTGAAGGTTTCCTGTTATTTTCTAAATTTAGTATTTGGGATGACAGAAGAAAACACTTCTATCTACAAACCATGCATAACCTCAGAGGTATCTGAACCATTGTCCGATGGACAAGAAAAACCTCACCTATTATTCTGAACTCCATCAAAACTGGTACCCCATCTCCTAGTTTTACAAATGACACCAACCCTCCTTTAAACTTTCTGCCATGAGTTGATGTTTTGGGGTTTGTGCCTACCTCTCACCATCAATCAGACATTTTTCACTGTTCAAGACAGTCCAATGATCTGTAACTTCACCACCCCTTGGTCACCTGGGCGGATGTGTGACTTTTTAGTGTCATTGAACATAGTGCATTTTCACTATTTATCAATCACAATTACAGAAACACCTGTGCTCAACAAACTGTGAATCTGATGAAAATCCAGTCCTTTACAGGCTTGGAAATGTTGTTTTCATGCACAGAAAAAAAAAAAAAAAAAAAAAAAAGAAAAAAAAAAGCCCAACAACAACAAAAAAAACCACCAACAAACAAAGGTGTTTAACTTATTAAATTTCCCTTTTATAGTTTCCCTTTTAGGTTGAAACTTTGTGAGTTTCCACGTAAAGGCTGAAGAACTAACCTGAGTTTAGCAAGAACAAACTGGAGCTTTCATCTCACCTAAATTTACCCATGTAAGAATCACAAGTTTGGTCTTATCTTATTTAGTCAGTAGTCTAAGCTTCCTCTGCAGTCAAAGGAAAGTATACAGCATCTCCACAGGGTGATATATCTCATGATAAAGTAGGATAGGATGAATTCTCCTGTGGAAGCACTAATGTCTCTCCACTGAATGAAGACAGCGAAGCCTCCATGTTTCCTGAAGATGAGGCAAAAAAAGTTTCAGAAGGTAAAGACTAAATGCTATGACCACCAAAGCATGATAAAAAGCTTAACAACTAAGAGTAAGATACTTAAACACCCTAAGATTGAAAGGTTGCAATGGACAAACTTTCTTGGGTATGTGCACTTCTAAATCCTCATTCCTTTTGAAAGCCCCACCACACACATTCGGCTGGACATCAAAATCTAGATGTATAGATGTTGAAGTTGATTTCTGAGAATTTAAGAGCCCACTTTCATTGGGAGTTAAGAACGTAACCTTTTCATAACCTCCCCAGATTTTGTTTTCTAGGTACTGTGAATGTTTCAGAGGAAGAAACCCACTGAATGAACTGCCAGATTTTGGCTGCCAGTTCCTAACGTCAGCCTTCTGGGATGACCTACCCAATGGTGCAGAACTGAAGCTAGAACACAGAGCTTGGCTTGATGGGATCCTTGGTTCATCTTGTGCAGATGCAACTGTGCTCTGGGTTTACCCAGAGAAAAAGGTTCCTCAAAGATATCTGATAAATATCCCACTATGAAGAGTTCATGTTGACATTAGTTGCCAAAGCACACAAAAAATATAGAGCATCTAAAATTTCACATCTGAGTCCTTGACTTGCAAGTAAAAGGAAAGATGCTAAAAGGCTGTTTTCATAAAACAAAGCAAGCGAGCTATATGTTTTCTGCATTTAATTGAAAAGTTGTCACAGCAATAAAAGATACAAAACGGGGAGCAATGGCATGTAAATAACCAATCAACTTCAGACCTGGCATATCTTTGTTCAATAATAATACCTGCACTGTTAAATCTCTGTCACAGGTGCTTTATGTTCCTTTACAGCACTGCACTGTGTTTTGCCTTCTATATCTTGCACTAAAACCACATGCTTTGCTGATTCTTCCTTTTCTTTCTGGTAAAATGATGTTGTTTACTGGGTTTCATACTAATACAAAAATAAGAAATAAACCAGCAATAATGCCACATCAGTGGGAAGGATTTCATACTTCCTGGCCATTCACCTGGATCTGTAAATACCAGTTATAAATATTCCAGTATGAAATGAGTTATATGACAAATACTTTTTGTATTAATAGATAACTAACTAAATAAATAGATAGATAAATAAATAAATTCCTGATCCCTGTTGATGCTGATCAGGTGCTTAGGGTCACACTGGACACCTGAGTTTCCATTCATTTCTGGTTTAGCGTCGAACAACTGAATAGTCATGACATAAAGTTCCTTTACCTGTGTGTAGGGTTAGCTCCAGTTGGCCTGAGAAACTTCAACTCCTACTGGATAGTGGACGACATGATTTTCAAACATTGCTAAAAATTTTCAGTGGAGTTTATAAATTTATAAATTGACTTTGAAGTCATTCTCCTTTTCAGTACTTCCTATCCCCTTTGTGTCCCCAGAGGTGAAGATGCAAAACCCCACTGTCGTGAGTCTTGTGGTTCTTCTTGTTCTTTACAATCGCTTTCAAGATTAATAGAAATTGTAATAGTATTATCTTACATGGCTTAGGAACCTAAGATTAGACAGAAAGACGCAGGACTCAGATTACGGCAAACATACAGAACACTTCTGCATATTGGGATGCTTGGGATGGGTACTGGAAGGATTTATCCCTATCCTCTTCCCACAGAAATCAGAAAGTTGTGCTCCCTACCTTCTAGTATTATTGTTAATAGAGATATACTTTATCCTGTTAAAGGACAAATACAGGGGACTAACAAAATCTGGGAACTCTCAGAATTCCTTTTAAATATTTATGTTTAAACAAAGTATGTGCATGCTTTAAAATGACAGTTTGTTTGGAAGCACAAACATTGTTATTTTTCAGTGAAAACTGTGAATATTTCTTTGAAAAATTAGATTTTTTAAAAAATTAAACTAGGTTTTCTACTGTGAAATTATTTTTCTCATATTTTTTTGTACAAAAAAAAGATTTCAAAAAATTCACAGTCCATAGTTCTCTGCCTCATTTCAAATTTTGCCTTGTGTTTGCAATCAGTGATCTGACATCCAAAATGACTGTTATTTTTCCTTCAAATGCTTCTCTTGTTTGACTGTAACCTGCTATGCACAATGCACACGTTGCTAAATCTCTTTTTCAGATCCCGGTCTTACCCTGTGTCTGCATTGGTTTCTTTTTTCTCCCACTTTGCACTCTCAAACTCATCTTTAAAGCCCACTCTCTATCATTTGTTCTAAAAACTAACCTCTGTCACTGTGTGCACACTTGTTTTCCTGATGTTGCTGCCAACAGATAATTTCCCAGTGATTTAAGCTTGAATTTCACCTGTTACTGTTTGGACCATACGACACATTCCTTAAACTCAGAAGATATTTTAACTTGACTGTGTTTTCCTCAGGTAAACTCAAAACAAAATAAGCAATTTTGACCCCAAAGCAGCCAACAGACCATAGGCAAAGCAGGAATACAACAAGCAGTTTCTAAATTAAAAAAAAAAAAAAACAAACAAAAAAAAAACAACTTACTATACCATTTGGTCATAGTATCTAAAAGGTTGTGATTCTTAATGAAAGAGAGATCTCCCCCAAAAAGATCAAGCTTACTATGAAAGCAGCACCATGTTAATTACACTGGGCTTGATACTAAAATAAAACATTCCTAAAGTGTTTCCCTATATGAAATGGCAAATTTTTTACACATTCTACTTTTCTACTGGTATGTCACTTTAAGAAATGTTGTTGATGACACTCTAGACTAAGAATCTCACATATTCCTGCCTGAGTAACTAAACCAGTATAAAACTGTGAGCATATGCAGAGCTCACAAAACTTTTACCCCTGTCTGAAATGAGAATTCTGAAAAAATTTTTCCACCTGCTGCTCAGTCCTTTAAGATTCTAGTTCCTAGAAGTTCATGGCTGTATCAAAGATGGCTTGTCCTGGTTTCAGCTGAGACAGAGCTAACCTTTTTCATAGTAGCTAGCATCATGCTGTGTTGAGGTTTGTGCTGGGGAGAAGCTGATCACACACTGATGGGCAGAGCTGCTGCCAGGACACTCAAGGACTTTCCAGCTTCTCTGCTGGGCCCGTGTCTGCAGGGGCAGGAGAAGCTGGGAGGGAGCACAGCCCCAGTGACCAGCCCAGGATTCGACCTCAGGTTTAGGACTGAGACCCAAACTGGCCAAGGGTCTGTTCCATCCCATGCCCGGCATGGCCAGGGTAGAGGTGAGGCTCTGTCCGGAAGGGCTCTCTCTTGCTCCTGGTTGTCTCCCTCTGGGTCATCCCTCTCTCAGGGTCATCTTGGTCTCTCAGAAACTTGGTCTCTGATCTCTATTCTGGGATTGTTGTTTTGGGACTCTCCCTGCTCCAGGATCATTAGCTGGGAACGGGCTGAGCCTTGGTCACGGGGTGGTGAGCAGTGTCACTGTGTGTCACTCATTGATATAGTTGTATAAATTACTATCATCATAATTATTCTTATTTTCAATATTAGTGTAGTTTAGTTCTTAAATTGTTCTCATTGCAACGCACAATCCTCTTTCCCCCTCACCCCTTTAATTCTCTCCCCCATCCCCAGGAGGGGGGGAGGGTGAGCGAGAGGCTGTTGTGGTCTTTGGCTGCCAGTCAGGATCAAAACTACAACAAGCTGTTAGAATCTCAGCTGGCGTCTCCATCGTTTGCCCCAGTTCTCCAGGGCAGTACTTCTCCCTCCTCACCCCCACAGCCTTACTGCCCCCTGATGAATTTAGTAAATGAGCAGATACCCCCGTTGCTTCTAATGCAAAGGAATGAGAAGGAGGAAGATCATGGGTATCTAATCCAGTCTTATCAATTAGCAAAATTCTTGCTCATTTTTTACTGTCACGATCTAGATGAAACATGTAAGTGACCTGAACTGGAACACGGAAAAGGCAGAAGGAGCTGTTTGAACTGGATGCCCACTTCTGTTTATCTCCTTGTCTTGGTTCTGTGTTGCTTTTGTATCATCCAGAAGACATTTGGGGTTTTTTCAGTTTGTTTTTTTATGTTGTTGGTTTGGTTTTTGCTTTTTTTTTAATCAACAGTACCTTATTGATTATTACTGTGTTACAAACTTGGGACAGAAATAAAGTGAAGTGCACAAATAGTTAATTTATTTCAGGGATCTATGTGTAAAAAAATCAATTTTAGTTATTCACAACCTTTTTTCTTTTTTCCTCACTCAATTACCTTATTGACCAGTAAATTCATGCACTTATTTATAAACTAAAAAAGACACATTTTCTACTTGTCTGTTTCATATAGGAATCAAAAAATGGCCTTATTTAATCCTGATGTTGATGGAATTCTACCAAGGGAAAATTTTGCTCAAATGTTGCCGCATAAAATCTTTAAATGAAAACAGATTCTACTTTCACTTAGTTATTCACTTCACCTCATTTTATTTTTCAAATATATGTTTACACATAATCTCAACAGATGCAGAAGCCTGGTTATGACTCTTAAAATTCAAGTAAATTATTATTTCATATCTCACTAATAATTATTAATAATAATACTTAATATGGATTCATAATCTTATCTCCTCATTTCTTATGAGAAACAGGGATAGGGAAAATACATTTAACTAAAGTACTTGCAAATGAAATAAATAGGTAAAGGAAACATTCTGAAAAGTTGATCCTAAGAAATAAAGGTGAGGAGGTTTCATAACAGCTAAACACCACTACCTGCTATTCAGTTCCACTGTGGAGAGTGGATTAACAGCTGTTGTCAGAAATTGTTGGTGTAATGGAATTATTTATGGTGTCATCTGTTTAATTCTTGTGGGAAATGTTCACACAGTCTATCAATGAAGTGCATGAATACAGCTAAAGCATGGTTTATTGACTATTTTAGATTATTTCATGTTATGTGTGGTAAAACAGGCAAATTTGGAAGTGTTAGCCTTAACTGGCTTCTCTGAGTTTACCTGGTCAGTGTTAGAGCTGATCTGAAACATGGTTCTCCCTTGTTCTACCTCCGAGCAGACTTCAGTGATGCTACAGCCTGGTTTGTCCAAAAGTTCACATTTAATAAATACATTAACACATTTCTGCTACAAAGAATGCTACCGTAGAATAATTCTAATCCACTCATTCTTATCTGGTGCTTCAAAAACCATTTTGGATAAAACTGTATGTCTGTATGTATGTTATTATTTTTCATTTTTCTGCAGTTCTGCCGTTGTCTCTCTCGGCTGGGGTTGGGAGCGGAATTGCAGAAATGCCACCAGAAAGGCTGTGCTACTGGGGAATAGATGAGGCATGTTGTTTCAGATTTAATTAGAAAAGTTTTGTACAGATTTGCTCTGTAGGCCACATTTCAACATTGAAGTTGAGGGTAGCTGATGCCATCTGCTTCATTTAATGCAAATTCAATGCAGCCCTTCGGCTCTTGGCAACTTACCAATATGGTCCTCAAAGTATTTAGGCAAAGTATGACCACTCCTGCTGTAGTGAGTGCCCTTGTTTTCTCTTCCCCCTTTTGTATTCAAAAATGATAAAAAAAAAAATTCCTTTCTCCTTGTGACACCTAAGCAGTGGTGGCTCTTTTTGTGCTTCTGTGGCTGGTCATGTATGATTTCAAGAAAAAAGCTAGTTTTTATCAAACAACTGCACTCATCATCAGTCTTCTGGGACACATGCTGCAAACCCTTAGGACCATCTTTTCAAAGAAGGAGAATATTGCTTCTGATGTGAAGTTGATGGATGTTTCATGTACTGTGTGTGACAATGACACAAGAATTTCCAAGAGCAGAGGATCCTCCTAAACCTGTCTTAGCTGCTTTACATGATCTGAGCTTTAAACAACATCTATGCCTCGCTTCTTAATGGGTGCCAATACTGAAAAATGAAAAGAGATACCCAGGAGAAAAAGTTGTTGTTAGAAAGTAATTATTTGTCATGTTATCTGTCCAATTCAGAAGGGAACTGTCGGAGAGTAGGGGTCTGGCTTTCTTCTGTCTCAGCAAAGCACTACGTACAGCTACAGGAGAGTGGAAATTGACAATGAAGGAAAGAGAGGATAATTAATCATAATTATACTTTTCTGTTTTTAAGCACTAGCTAACTTTATGAAACGTCATGAAAATACGTTTGATCAGAAGAGTGATTTCTAAAGTTCTCTTAAACAAGTCAAAATATGTCAAAAGAAAAACAGCCAAACAAATTCATACTTAACACAGACCTATAGTCATCAACATGTTTAACCTTATAGTTGCCTTAGTAGGTCAAACTGATTATTCTTATTTCACAGGGGGAGATGGCAGACAAACAGAGTTCAGCTGATTTTCCTAAGGTCTCCTGGAAAATAAATTACAGACCACGAAAACATATC
Organism: Syrrhaptes paradoxus; assembly: GCA_013400615.1. Taxonomy (NCBI): domain Eukaryota; kingdom Metazoa; phylum Chordata; class Aves; order Pterocliformes; family Pteroclidae; genus Syrrhaptes; species Syrrhaptes paradoxus. The sequence goes on from VZTO01004031.1 coordinate 17,984, forward strand.
CATGTGTCCCACTGCCGGGCTAAAGTCAAAGCTACTGCCTGGTGTGTGTTGGTTTGGAAATACTGTATAAAAAAAAATAAGACATTTGTTGTGCCGCAGTTGTAAAACTTCTCAAGGATAGTTGCACACTTGACACTTAAGAGAGGAAGAATCAAATGCATTAAAAAAAGGAGATGGAGAGAGAAGGAGGAAGACAATAACATGCAATAAGCCTGCTAGCTTTGATGCTTCTTGCAAAGTGCTGTCATGCCTGGAGATCTGTGTTTCTGAATATTAGTAGAAATCTACTCTACAGCACTCTGGCACTGGCAGAACTGTAGCAGCTACAGCTGCTGAAGATGAGTCACAAAGAAGACAAAGCCAAACTCCTTGTTGTGGCAAAAAAATAAATAAGGAATAACAATTAATGATAATCACAAGATCCAAATTTTTCTCTCTGTTTGTCTATGTAGTTATTTGTTTGCTTCCTTATTTGCTGGGGATGAAGGGCAGGCTGAATGTTTGGAAGACCTACTTTGTCAGGAGGACAGAAAAACACTGGACCAGGTTATCCAGAAAGGTTTCTTACTCTCCATACTTGAAGGCTTTCATCATTCACTGAGAAAATGTCACGTATGACCTCATCTAGTGGTGGCAATGATCCCACTATGAGCAGAAGCTTCAATGGGGAACCTCCAGAGGTACTTCCCAGCTTATATTTCTATGGTTTTATGATTGTTTCATAGCTTCTTCTTGGGACCTCAGCCTCTGTTGGGAACTCCAGATACTATGTTGGAAAATTATTAAACTTCACAACTTCAAAGGGGTTCATGTAACTAGAGTAGAAGTCTCCAGTTTAGCTACCTCTGAGAAAGTCACTTAAGGTTCTATTTATGAACATTAGTAGACACTTTTGAGGCATAATTTAGATGCTTTTGAGACATAATTTAGATCGCCATTTCAAGATTATATTAATCAAGAGGTAGAAGAACCCCTTTCTATTCTTTGACCAGAGAGAAGTCACAGGATGAGTAGGTCAGACAGAGACCTCTACACTGGTGCTACCTACATTTAGTTAGAAGAAAAGGAGTCTTCGCTGAAACTGATATATTTTTTAGTCATCTGGGTGATTCACATTTTCACAAAGATGACTTTGAGCAGATGATGTTGAAGAGCACGTACAACGGTTCAGCTGACCAGCTGCAGCAAAGAGAAAAAAACTCTCAGCTTACACCAGAGGTGATAGAGCTTCTCCAACGTGGTAAACTCTCCAAGATTTAGATTTCTAAAACCAATACAGGACCAAAAGGGTCAAATTGAAGAAGTGTTATTCTACCAACCTTCCAACTGAAGTGTAGAAAGAGTATTTGTTGATATCACAGATTTTCATAGATTACTATGTAAATATGAGAAAAAAATGGGCATGTAAGATTATCTGAATCACACAAAAAAATTGTATCTAATTAAATAATGAGTGCTTTAGTATAAGAAGATATAAAGTCTAGGTATGTAGATCATGCATGAAAAAAAAGGGATGTTTCCAGGAAAACAGTGGTGGTGGTTACAATAAACAAACATAACATGAGCTCTTTTCACAGGGCTGTGGATGCACAAACAAGAGAAAGGGTAGGAATAAGAAGGTGATTTCTCTGTATACATATTAGTCTTAGGTTAATATACTGGTGTCAGTTTTCTTGATTACACTGAGCTTTGGATGAGGGCCTAATTCAAACTACTTCTCTTTGGAAAGATTGCTGAAGAAACAAGCATCATTAGGGATGATACACTAGGTAAGGGAGATGGGGAATTTCGTTGATTGTTTCAGCTGTGTGGTTACCTAGAAATACAGTACGTTATGGGGTTGCTCTTTCTCCTTTGATATATTGTGTTTGTCAGTGGTGCCTGCCACACTCAGATAGGCACCTCTTCTTGTTTTGCAAATGTAACTGTCTCAGTAAGGATAATTAAATAAAGCCCCTGAGGTCCCGTGTACCACGGCTTTCATTTCTTTCTTTCTGCTCTAGCTCAGGAAGCAAGTGGGGGTATGGTATCTGCTCACCACCTCTCAGTTTCTATCTGAGAGAGCTGTTGCTTTGGCCATGCCATGCACTATATTCTACTTCTGAGGCTAAAATCCAAAACCCTCCAAGACTGTGGTCATCTTATGGGCTCATTAATTTGTCTAGGATACACAGGGTGAGTGAAAGGCCTTTGCTTTGGGGAGATCTCTGGATGGCATTTGAACTGCCATTGCAACAGCTCCCTATAATTCAATCATTCCTGTTTCTGAAGAATGAATACACATCCTTAGAAGTGTAACAAATCAAGCAAATCAAAGCCAGTAGTAAAAGGAGATAAAATCTAGTTTCTGGAAAGACTTTTCAAAAATAACGTTTCACTATTCCTACCCCTGAAATGCCAAACAAGGCAATCAAAGATGCAGCATGCACATTGCTAGGTGCTATGTATTAATTGCTTGTTTCACCACAAAAGTCTTAAATTACTGCACTGAAAATTAAAAAAAAAAAAAAATAAAATTATGCTCTGATTGGATGTAAGTCACCTGGGATGATCAGTATGGTAAATTTTTAATAAGAAGATGAAGCATTGAGTGATTTACTGCTAATCCCATTGCGTGAGCTGGAGGAGGCTAAAGAACAAAGGTTTACGGTCCCTTTGGAGATTTGTTTCATCTGCACATCAGCCTACAATTAATGGCCATTTAACTGTTGTTCTCCTGCTGGACGTTGGTGGATTGATTCAGTAAATAAAAGTGACAGAGCAGTGTCCCATGGCAGTATAATAGAAACTGACTGCACCTGTTATTTGCGAATCATTGCTTGCCAGGGCATTGACCTTTTCTAGTCTAGCTAAAACTAATAGGAGAAATTATGGGACTGATTACTTAAATTTCATTATAAGAACTTGTATGATAGAATCTCAGCTTCATGAAATTCACTGCAAGCCACAGTACCATGTCAATATTACCAACTCCTCCCTTTTTGCCAACTAGAAGTTAGCTGGTGGTAATGACCAGTTGGTTAGTTAGCACTCATCAAAGCAAAAGCACTGATTAGCTACTCTAAGGGCTTATTGGGAGGAAAGACTACTGTGTAATGAGCAGTATGTAACATCAAATTCTTTTTTATTTTTCTCTTTCCTAGTGAATAAAAGAAGAATGGAGGATTATACTGATAGAAGGGGAAAAAAAAAAACAAAAACAAAAAACAAACTAGTGTAGCCCCTCCAAGCATCTGTGCTCTGTGTCCCAATCCAGTTAGAAAACAGCTGTCATCAGATAACTCAGCATTTACAAATATTTAATGACAGATTTGTCCTCTATTTCGGCTACCAGAGATATGAGGGGAAGGGTGGGAGTAGAGAGAGGAGGGGAAGTCAGGGCAGAATGATTTCATTTCTTTATCCCTGTTGCTGCTACTGGAGTTAGTAGTGAAAGGAGACAGTGCTCTGAGTTTTACAGTTGTCCTAATACCTTCATTTGCTCTGTTTCTCCTTTGGGGCTGCAGTTCTTCTCTTGAAACGGGCTGGCTACAGGGGTGGATCCAAAGTTGGTCAGGAGTCCAAAGGAGTGGCATGTGCCAAGAGGGAATTCAACCGGGTTTGCACAGCATGTACAGTATGATGATCAAGATTATAGGAACTGGACAGAGGTGTTTTCACAGCTGAATTTGTCAGCAGTGCCTGGGGATGGCTTGAGGGTACATCTCCAAGTTTATTCAGTAATATCTTGATGAAAACAGAGGAGAAACCAGTAGGCCCTCTTTCCTTTTTCAAATTTAAAAAGTGTAAAAAGAAGGAATAGCAATGAGGGAAAGACTTTTGGACGGGGTCTCCTTAAGTGTGGAAAACATACTTACCCTTGGCAAATGTGTAGGGAATTGGAGGGCAGTGGGTGGATTGAACCTAACACCAAGAACACAGGTGTTATTTCATAGCTCATTTCTCTCTTTGTGTTCACTCCACACAGCTGGAGTATTGCATCTGTCTTCAGAGCATCTTCTTCACCCCAACTTATCCTGGATGGGAAGAGGAAAAACCACAACTCATTTACCCAGTGGAACACTGCCCTGAAGAGCTAAGCTGCAGGAAGGAGGCAAAGACAGAAAAGCATGTTTATTAAAGCTTCATTGATTAAGACTAACAAAATCGTGACCTCCTCAGTGCCAGCATTTGGCTGACTATGCTCACACTGCTCTCCAAAACCAGGGAAACACAGGTGCAGGTAGGCTGATACAGGAGGCCAACAGAAATGGGCACAGAGCTGGGCTGGGGTGGGGAGCACAGCATGGATCCTCAGCTCCCCTAAGCCTCCTGGCAGGAAGCAGTGAGAAAACCGAATGAAAATGTGTCTGGGATTCATTCTCTGCACAGCTCAAGCCCTCTGCAGAAAGCCAGACGTGTAAGCATGTGGCTAACAATCCTAAAATTAACATGCTGTGTTCAGATGGACTTTGAACAATTTGCTTCCGTTATGTCAGCATTTGCTTCTGGGAAAATAGAGGGAGGAAGCAAGGGAGAGAAGGGGAGAAAATAAGAACGAAAGTACAGGACTAATAAAAACCAAACACAGCAGAGTGTGTCAGCATCTTGAGAGCTCCCAAAGAGTCTGCCAGCCAGTGCGTGTAAAACAGTCTGTGGAGTCTGTGGTGCTGGAAGCCATCGTAGTGAAGGCTCTGAAGAGAGTCAGAAATGGCCTGGGTGATGCAAAAACTGTTCCTGAGGAACATTAGTAAGCTGGGACTGCCAGAAAAAAAAGAGGAGATGCCAGGTCGCTACTCTCGTACCTTTCAAACATGGAGGGCTTGGCTACCTCAACCTCCTTGTTGGCTGGTCTACCACTGTTTGGACGAAGTAGAAGATACAGGTCTCATCCTGTGATCTGAGGTCTGGAGCACCTCCTGTATGAGGACAGGCTGAGAGAACTGGGGTTGTTCAGCCTGGAGAAGAGAGAAGGCTCTGAAGAGACCTTGTAGCAGCCTTCCAGTACTGCAAGGGGGCTACAGGAGAGATGGGGAGGGAATCTTGATCAGGGGGTGTAGTAAGAGGACAAGGGGTAATGGTTTTAAGCTGAAAGGGAGTAGATTTAGATTGGCTATTAGGAAGAAATATTTTGCTGTGAGGCAGTGGTCCAGGCTGCCCAGAGAAGCTGTGGATGCCCCATCCCTGGAGGGGTTCAAGGCCAGGCTGGATGAGGCTTTGAGCAACCTGGGCTAGTGGGAGGTGTCCCTGCCCATGGCAGGGGGGTTGGAACTGGATGATCTTTAAGGTCCCTTCCGACTCAAAACATTCTATGATTCTGTAACATAATCCTGGAAAGAAGAAGTCTGGGGATCATGAAGCAATGACTCACTACACTGCTCAAGCAAGAAACAGGTCCCCTCAGTGCATCATGGCAGTTTACACAGAGGCATCATAAGGGAGAATCTGAGTAAAGAGAGAGATAGCTGGTGAAAAGAGAAAGCACAGAAAGGGAAAAAGACTTAACCAGACTTATGCAACAGGACAGTAACAGCACCAGGAATAAATCACAGGTCTTCTGGTTGGTTTCAATAAGTTGTATTTCCTAGAAAGGATTCTCCACTGTCACTGGAGTAGATCCTTGTGAGAACAGACCATTGAGTTCTGGCTGGTGTCTAAACCTACAGAATAAGCTGAGCTTTGATATGTTGAAATTATATCGGAGGGAGAGCAATTAACAATGACATTTTGACTACTGATCCACACATTTCTTGACAACTTTTTTTTACTTTCCACCTTCTATGTTTGTCTGCAATTGCACATATGCTCGAATATGGGACAATTGGGTAGCGCAGCAGATTATTCAAAAACACCTCCAAAACACAGGAAAATTCCTCTGCATTTTGTGATCATCAACCGCTCCTACTACTTCTTCAAAAATCTTTTATTCTTCATGTTAGACATCGTGCCCCTTGGGTGAGTCAAGGCTGGCGATCTTTAATTAAATTACTCAAAGCCAGGGACAAAAATCTGTGGGGAATATCAGGAAAGCCTCTAGGTTAATTAATCAGACACAGACAAGTAGTTTAAGCCCAAAACATTGTTGTTTTTCTTTCTTAAAAGATGAACTGATATGAATAGAAATATTTCCTTTTTGCTGTTTTTAAAGGGTGGTAAAAAAAATGTATTGTTCAGCCCGTCAGCTCATACAAGGTCATAGATGATTTATCCCAGTAAAGGCAGAATAATTTAATTTTAGCCCTAGTCTCTTTCAACATTGTCCCTCAACTCCAGTTCAATTTCCTACTTTTTTTCTTTGTTCTTTTTCTCTGTTGTAAGTATAAATTTACTACCTGTGAAAATAAGTAACTAGTCACCCTGGAATGAATCAGCCAAAGTGATAAGAAATGCACCTTCTTTTACTCCTGTGCAACGACAGAAATTGCACATTTCTGTCTTTGTAAATAATCTGATACATACCTCAAAACCCAAAATCAGTTAAGGACAAGTCCAGATGAACATCTCTACAACAGAGACATTGGCAGTCACTCTTGACCATACAAAGGGAATATGGTCAGTGAGACTCTCATGTCTGTATACAAAAGGCATCAGATGGGATGTCAACCAGACTTTTATGGGACCAGTGAGGAGAACTGACAAGTTTTGCTAGTAGCTCCTTTCTGGGTGGGTCTTTATATTGCAACTGATGACAAGGTCTAGGAGACCATTTTTTCCAACTTAATATTTTAGACAAATGTACACAAGAATCTTGGATGAAACACTATTTTATTTTTTACATGACCATTTCTAAGTCTTGGAAGTCCCAGAAGAATGAAGTAGGTCTTGCAACACAGTTTACCACCAAGACACAGAAAGATGTTTCCCATATTTTCGCAGAGTTCCCATTTTCTTTGCATTAATTTTCTACTGTAGTCTTTTCAGTCCTGTCTTCTCTATCTGATCTTTTATACTTTGCATATGCCTCTTTCTTGCCCTTGATTGCTTTTTGCCCGCTCATATTCATTCAAATTAGCCTTTTTTACTTCCAGCATACTTATTGCTAGTTGGCATGAATAACCCTTGGGTATAAATTAATTTATATTTGAATACTTTCAATTTCCACTCTAATTCATATGTTTCAGTTAAGCCCCTGATGTCAAAAAGCCTCTCTAGGGAAGAGTGGATAGCTCAGGGGATAGGTAATAAGCTCCCTTGTCTTTTCCCTGTAGAGCACTGGTTCAACTGGGCCTACAGAGAGTTAGTAATAACTGACAGTCCTTATTCTTCACTGATTTTATAGACTGTTGAGTTACACAGGCTTCAGTGCCTTCATGTCCTCATTAAAACTGGGCAAAGAAAGAAAATGTTTTTCCTTCAAATGTATTTAGTCAAATATAATTTGAAACAAGAGTTCATTCAGATTATACTTACCTACTTCAAACTATTAGTTCCCAGGATATATCAATTTTTGGTTGTTTTTTAATAAATATATATAATATATATTTATATCTATATAACTTCTCTATTTATTTGTGTTTACTTGAGAACTAGGAAGAATCAGAGCATACCGGTGGGAAGCAAATGAGCATGACTGCAGAGGAACCAGCCTAACTGTTTTTCCTATTTTTAGTTTGTCACTAAAACAGCTAGAGATTTCAGCTGAGGTCAGGACCCTCTTATGCTAGGTGGGGTACAACACTCATGGCAGGAGAGAAGATAGGTCCCAAAAGAGCTCACTGTCTGAATAATGAGTGGGAAAAAAAATGTCTTCCAACAGCATCTTCCATGCATGTGATGGCTTCAGCGGAATGTGACAGGTAAGAATTGGATGCAAAGACTGCTAAAGAGCTGACTATCTCTTTCTGTCAGGTAGGGGGAAGAACAGAAGCCTTTTTACAGCTCACATCTATGTATCTAGGCAAATATACTGATCTTGTGCAAATAGACATTTTAAAATGTTCTAAAATCCCTACACCAATTTATTTCCTGCCATCTCATCCCCTCCTTTCCCCACAGATGCAGAGCCTCTGTGATTTGTTCAGTTTTCCCTGTTATTTATAACACTGGGGTCAACCAATTAGGCAACAAGCAGGGGAAGGAAAAAAAAAATGAAAAAAAATAAAAAAGGTGGCAGAGGTGACCAATCATATGGAATAAACAGTGAATCAGGATTAGTGGACATTCATAGCCAGCAGCTTGCAAGAAATCCATAGGCTCAAAATTGTTCACACAAACTGCTCAATGAGCAAGTGCAAAGACACTAATCCATAAAGGTCACGTTCTACCCTTGCAGATTCCTCAAGCAGAAAAAGAAAGAAGGGGGCAGGGGGCTAAATGAGATGCATAAATTATTTGCAATGAATATTCCGAGAAGCTCTGGTTGTGTTTGTTTGTCACTTCCTAGCCTAATGTCAATTACTCAGGGCCAGATGTTAACACACATTGATGACAACACTCCCTCCAGCTCCCGAGGCAGAAAGTAATGAGTGAAGGTGGCAGATCTATGCTAAAAGAGTCTTTAATAGACTGAGGTCCAGGTTTTCACATGGATTTAGGTATCTAAATCCCTTTGGAGACCTCCATTGTGGAATTCTGTACACAATTCAGTGAACGCATCAAGGAGCTCTGGCAGTTACTTGTTTTTCTCCCTTTTTGCTTCTGGCAGTCTGTTCAACAGAGAAAGGCAGGGTTGAAAAGAACCTGAAAATCTGAAATAAAATGAAAAAAAAATGCTGGTCTTTGCTGATGCCAGGAGAAGAACTGGTTCAATACCATTAATAATACCTGAAGCTGCCTATAGTATTGAAAATAGCTTATTTTTTGTTTGCTGTAAAAAATTATTTTAAAAAATTTAGAATCATAGAATCACAGAATCATTAAGGTTGGAAAAGACCTCAAGGATCATCAAGTCCAACCCAACACCACCTAACTCACTAAACTCAAGATTTGTCCTGCTTTTTTGTAGCTTCTCTAAAAAGAAAACATGAAGAAACCTTTCCTATTGAGTTTAGGATTTTTTTTCCTTTTTTTTTCCTGTGTCTTGTTTTTACCTTAGAAGTGTAGAGTTGCTCATAAAGAGACTGGGTTGCTTGGCTGAACCGTGTTACAAGTGGAGGCTCTATGTTCTTGGCTTAGGCTCATAGTATATTATGTGAAACATATTACTACCAAGCATCATAGAGGAGATAGTCCAGTAAGGAAACATGTTTTATATGGAGGATTGAGGGCATTTGGCACTCCAATTCCAGTTCCCGTAAGGCACCACAATACTGTAACCAGATGCAGTTTACTATTGAACCGATTCCAAATGAAACATTCACATTTAATTTAACACACCAAAATTAAATATTTTGATCTGGGAATCTGGAAGCATTTTGTTTTGACTGAAAATGTCAAAACAAAACATTCCAACATATCTGAGTAGTCATGTTGTGGTTTTTTTCCCCAAAACTTTTAGTGTAGAGGAAAAAGATATTTTTACATTTTTGTCTAAGTTCAAGTTAACAACATAGAAACAAAGGAGTGGAAGGGACCTAAGGAGGTCATCTAATCTATTGTCTTGCCTAAGGTAGATGAGGTATTCTAATGTAATTCCCGACCAAAGAGTATGCAGTATGTTCTCCAAATCTTCCACAGGCAGAGACTTCCCAACCATTCACCACAGTTCTGGTATTTCACCATCTTCACAATTATCTTTTCCTACTGAAAAGAATCTTCTTACTGCAGTTTCACTTCTACTACCTGTCATGGTGCTCCTTTATTTTTACAAAAGTCTCCTGTTTATTTAACGATGATTGCCAGTGTTTCACTTTATAGATTAAGACACACAAACTCAAAGACAGTGTATTTCTGTGGGCTATGTGTCTAAGCTCCATGATAACCACAGGGGTTGGATTCAGTTTGCTTAAATCCAGATTCTGTTACTACTCAGGGTGTTGTAGAGAATCTGCAGTGTCCACATGGGACAGACAGGTACAGCACAGAGCCTTTGGAAGATATCCTCTCTGTGGAGCAGCAGATGTAAGCAAAGACACGTACACTGAGACTTTATGAATGGCACTATATACCTGTCTTTAGGCAACTGAGCTGGGCTTTGGAGACCAGTCAAATACAGCTACTATAGTCTAAAAAACCTAATGTGCAGATGGGTACATTGGGTGTCTATGATCTCAGCTTGAATGAAAACATTGGTGTGTAGATACTTTTCATCTGCAAATTGGATCTGTCCTTCAATGTCTGCTGCCTTCAAAACTATTCTATATTATTTTATTTTGGCTAAAAATCACCGAATCCTTCAATAGCTGTGATATTTTTTTCAGGATTTTAGTTAATGTATTCCTTCATCTCTTCATAACTAGTCCTATTCGTCCTATAATTAGCCTTTTCAGAAGACCTGTTCTCCTAAATCCTGCTTCTTCTTTTAGTGTTTTCCTACATTATTTTCCCCACTAAATTTTGGATGTTTTGGAGTCTGAAATTCATTGTTTCCTTTTTACCTTTTGTTGCTCTTTCTTCTTCCTCAAAGGTTACATACTTGCCTAGTTCATGGTTGCTTTATCCCAAGTTCACTACATTATTTCATATTCCCAGACAACTCATTTCCACAGATTAGAAGGATTCCTAGAAGAACTTTCTTCTTGAGTTTTCTCCCATGTCTTAAAAAATAAAAAAGAAAAAAACTAATTGTTGCACTTTTTCAATTCTTGTTAGACCACAAGGTCTCTCCAGCATGTGTTTCCAGGAGAATATGATGCCAAAACAAGTGTTTCAGAAAATAAAATTTTTCCTCTCTTACATGTATTGTAAAGTATATAATAAAAAAAAAACCAAAGATGATAGTAAGGATGAAGTATCCTTCAGTACTTATTCATCAATCCATTTAAGCTTGCCTAATTTGCAGTCCAATTGGCTTCAGATAGATTATTCATGCTCTTAAATCACATGATTAAGAATCTTGTTAAGTGGTTGATGAGGGTTTCAATATGCGTGTGTATCATGGCTTGCTACAGGATCGAGTCAGATACACACAACTTCGCATCATAAATTTTGTATTTTCATCAGAACTATTTCTCTCTCTCTCTCTCGCAAAGCAGAAGATGTTGTTGCTGTTGTTGTTAGAGTAGGCTTTGCTATGCTGTTACTGAGAGGTTCCACTTGTAGTGGCTTGCAAAAAAACAGTCAACTCTCTATATATATTGCTAATATGCTTTGGAAAGATGGGGGACTTGGATTCAAATTCTTATTTCCACATTATGCAATTCCCATTCATTCTTTAAAGTGTATAAATCACCCCCAGCCATTCTTTCCTCTGGTCCTTTCTAGGATCAAAGCACTTCCTTAAAAAAAAGTGGGGATAACTACATCATTGAATACTGCCTAAAATCATCTATGTGTCATTGCATTATTTAGGGCCAGAAATCTGGCAACAACACATACAACCTGAGGATGTTCCTCCCTCCAAGATTTTCTCATTCTAACTCTCAAAATAAGGACACTGACAAGTATTTTTAACACATTTCTACTGATATTGCATAAATCCAGGAGCATTTATATGCTAATCAAATCAAAATAGACGTGATTAGTGAGTGGAGAGTGTCAAGACGGCTGTCCTTTTGCCATCAACCCATGATAACAGCACTGATGCTGCATTAAAACGCTGAATATTGTATAAGCCAAGAAAGGTTATAGGACATGACAGACTTAGATAATAGTAAACCCTGAGAAATCATACCCTGTCTGTTACATATTTATTATGCATTACAAATTGTAAATATTTAAAAAAAAAAATAAAAAAAAACCCCAAAGATACAGTGTGGGTAAATCCTTAATGCTTAATGAAATTATTCATGATATACAAAAAGCAGCCTAACTCAACAAATAAGATGAAGGTTAATGCATGCGGATGAATATAAAAGAGAACCCAGCCCTGACGATTAATACGCTGTGTCCTTCCCCTGGTTGATCCCAGAGTGAAATTAATGCAACCTCATTTTCATGGTTAAAAGCTATCCCTAGAGCTGAGGTACAAAAAACCAGATAGGATGCAAAGAGCAAAATCCAAACACTTTCTTGCCTTCCATTTCTCAGAAGCTTTCACGGCTGAGTAGTTTTGAAGATATAACGTTATATAGACATAGAGAAAAAAAATCCATTCTGTATTTATCTTCCCCAATCTACATATTTAATTCATAGTTTTTCAACAGTTTGCTTTAGCCACTTTCTAACTCAAAAGATCAGTCACAAGTTGAAGAGGCCTGTGATACATAATGTTAGCCGAAAATAATGGAAATTCAAGAAGAGGTAAATAAAAGGAGCAGGCATAATAGGTCCATAGGGGATTTCTTTCTCTTTCAAGGATTTCTGATGTTCTTAGTTATAATGATCATAGATCACAGTGCATCATGTCTAGAATTTCACTCCCCTTCATTTGTAGCTGCAGCAGTCTGCTGGCTATAGAGTGAAAATGAGTCAGGAGCTGTTCGTGGTTATTAGAGATTCTCCGGCACTTTTGTCAGTCTATAGATGTCAGATAGTAAATGACCTATTTGCCTTCTGTCCTTTCCTAAATAATTTCAGCTGTTTTGCCTGTGCATTTTACACATTGCCATTGCCATTGCTTGAGTTGAGTGATGGTGTAGTCCTGCTAAGAACCCCAAAATTCAGGGAAAAAGACCACCTGTGTGCTGCAGAAGAGGAGAAGGGAATACTGCAACTCCCTTCTCAGTCTCACAAACTTGATAGAAATGGTGCTGTGCTGGGAACTACAGCTCTCCGCTGTTAATCGCTCCCACTTAATGACTACTTGCAGCAACTTTCTTCTGCGGTAATGTTTCACCAAGGCTATTTAGTTCTGCCTCATCGCACCTCTGTTTCCTAAATCCCATTATTTGCAACTAGAATCCTGGATTATAAAGAGAGAGGTTTGATCTATGAACTCCCCAATCTCTTGAGACAGGTTATTTGGAGTTGGTGACGTTGCTCATTCACCGCGTGGTCTGCAGAGAGCCTTTCTCCCACCCTGAGGCTGTCTGTCCAGGTCTGTACATCTGAACTTTTACACTGTAAGGCCAACATCCCGTCCCACTTCTGGAGTTTAACCGAGGTACGTGCAGAAGGCTTTCCACCTTCAGGCCACTTCTCAAGCCACTCAACGATGACGGTGTGTCCAGAATCATCGATTTATAGAATCACAGAATGGTTGAGCTTGAAAGGGACTTAAAGATCACCAAGTTCCAAGCCCCCTGCCATGGGCAGGGACACCTCCCACCAGCCCAGGTTGCTCAAAGCCTCATCCAGCCTGGCCTTGAACCCCTCCAGGGATGGGGCATCCACAGTTTCTCTGGGCAGCCTGNCATAAAGTGCTTCCCCAGCTTTCCTGTAGGCCCCGGTCAGGTACAGGAAGGCCCCTATAACTTCCCCCCAGAAGGCAATTATTTTCCAGAATTGCTGCCTGTCTCCCTTCACCAACTTTAAAGGAAGGCAAAAGCCGCTAATCCTTGGTTGAGACATCTCAGCCCAGTTCCTAAAGCTATATAAGGGGTAAGAAGATGAGTCAGAGCACTTCTCTGAGCATCAGATCCTGAAGGAGAGTCACTGGCCACCTCTGAATTACACAGGAGCTGTGGGAAGATGAAGCCATGGAGACTGGTTTGTGACCTGATTTTTTTTTCACACAGGTAACAGGGTTGTAGATGGGTGTGTGTGAATCTTCACAGTGTGTAATCCATGGTTCTGGCTGTCTATTCTGGGAGGTTAGCCCAGTAACATAAATGAAAGGATTGTCCTTGGTTTGTTTCCTGAAATCTTCCTCGACAGCCTTCTAATAAAGAAAGAGACATGGACCATTTTCTAGTGTTTCTGGAAAACTGAGAAAACCGAGCTCTGGTGTACCCATGAGGGACCGAATGTTACAGCTGAGGATAACACACAGGATGTTTTTCTCTGTTTAATACTTGTAAATACTTCAGCTTGTGGCCTCTACTGATCCTACCTAACTAAATCAAGGGGAGTGACCCAACTCATCTAACTGTGTCCTAAATATAGGAAACCACAGAGCAAATCAGGACAGGAACAGCAGAGACAACAAAGTTAAGATGACTCTTTTTTTTTTTTTTTTCCTTTCTGTTTTTGCTGTGGTGCACATGGTCTACAAATCTCTGGTGCAGTAAGTCTTCCTGCCTCTCCTTGGAGGAGTCTTCCTCCTCTCGAGGCATGTTGTAGGTCAGCACTACAGTACCTCTGTGCCCCGAGAGAGACACTGGGAGTTCCCTCAGCTCTGACCTGTTATAAAAGCCCCCACAGAAACCTCTTAATGCCTACTTGCCCTTTGGTCCTGTGTGTACCATTTTGGTAACTTGCATATAGCTGCAAAATTGCACAGAGGATTTAGAAGTTGAAAATGCATTGCCATTGATCAGAGGGGGAAAAAAATCTTATTTATTATATCAGCTCTCTGCTCTCGAATCCGAAACTCAGTCTTATTTAATTAAGTTGTAAAGGTTTTCCTTGTAAATAATCACTTTATCATAATTTCCTGAAACTATCTAATGGGAGCTGGATGTAAATCAGAGCATTTATCATGCTTCCTACTGTCGGTGTCATCACATCTTGAACCTCTGGATCCTCCTGAGTAATTGATACATCCTTGCCTTTCTTCCCTCCTTCCCTCCCTCCCTCTTCATCTCTTCTTCTCTCCTCCCTCCCCACTACCTGGGGTTGGGCAAAGCGGTACCGACACTCTGACAAACAGTCTCAACTGTGAAATGTCATTAAAATGAAATAATACTGATGGAAGGAATGAACAGAAATAAACAATGTGTAATTTAGGAACTAAAAACAGTGACATAAGGTGCAGAATAATGGAATATGGGAAAAAAAAATATGATGATGCTTAGTTGACAGATTGTTGTCATTCAACTCTCGGGGGCTTTGTCACAATCTTCCAGTAGGGGTGCAGTCTTGAACATCTGGCCGGCAACTGGTGCAGAACCTCTGGGCCATGCTACTGTGGGGAGGGAGCAGGGGGGCCAGAGAGGGAGGGAGGGACCCCTGCTCTGCCTCCAACATTCACCATCATGTACTTTCTTTCTATGATTCCTTTGGAACAGTGTGGCTGTTGGGACAGGATAACCCTCAGTGAAAAATTGGATTACATTAAATCAGCCTTGAAAATACATTGCCAGTGTGATTTTGGCTTCTGTTCACCATGGCACTTGAAGATTTCGTGTAAACCTCAAAGGGAGAAGTGGGGACATGGATGGACATGCCTACAGGAGGGTTGTACCTCACCACTTCGCTGCTTAAGCCACCCTATCGTCATGGAACTCGAAATACAGTTCCTCCTCGCCATACACAGCCCTGCCCAGAGGCAGCAAGGTTCATCTGGAGCAGGAATTGGCCACTAAAGTGAACACAAGTGGAAAAAAAAAAAAGTCAGTCCAAGCCAATTTTCTTTTGCAAAAATGAGATTGCAGTAAATCAGTGTAGCTGCCTTAGGTAAAAGAAGTTAGATGATCCTTTGAGTTAACATTTCAGAAGTGAGTAATTACTGAGCTGGGCAAATACTGAGATTTTGTGGTGCAAAAAAATGCAGCGGCTTTTATTTGTTTAGTTTTTTCCCAGGTGACTTCAAAGTGAGGTTTTTCAGATGGAAAATGAGGCTTTCTGGAACTTTGACACAAATCACAGGACAAAAACCCTCACCTTAAAATAGCAAGAAGTTAGGGACTCTGGAAAACACCACTATAGAAAAATAGGGCATAGCAGAACAAGGAATGTGGATATTCCTGTTGAATGTCTAAGTCATCAGGTTATATAAAAGCAACTTCTGTTTTGCAATAAATACCCCAGGATCAATTTGGTATGAAATATTTTCAAAATTCTCTCTGGCTAGAAATTTCATTTTGTATTCAAGACAACTCTCATATAAAAATTTGATTAAAACTTGTATGTGTGTTCCTGTAGGTATGTGTGTATTTTGTGTGTATGTGTGTGTGTTCACACAAGTATTTTTCCATGAAAACTTTTATATTTTTTGACAAAATTTGGAAATAAGATTATAAGATCCATACTTACATGGAGTACTAGCTTAACTCTCTCAAAGGAGTGGTGGTGGTGTTGTATTTCTTCTGATTTTTCTTTTTTTTTCTAAGCAATTCCAATCTAGAACAAAAATAAACATAAGTTTATTTTATAAGTACAATTTTCAAAGGAGTCTAACATCTTTGCAGAAAAAGACCACAAAGTAGAAAGTACAAATCTGTCTGATATACCACACTGCCTCTTGAAACTTTTACCTTCATCATAACTTTTATAGCCACAAAATTTACATCTGCACTAAACAGGAATGATGATTTAACTGTGCTATTAAAGTGTAGGGGTAAAAAAGTACATGTCTAAACCACTAGATTTTTCTGAAGAGAACTGAGGTCAGCTGTCAGGCCTCCTGTGTGGCTCTGCTCAGATCAGTGCTTCAGCTCTCATTCCCTGGGAGAGGAGGTTACCCTGCCTTCATAACCTGGTACCTGTAAAATTGAAGTGGTTCTTTTCAAGGACAAGATATTGAGATGGGTGCTGAAATTGCTAGGTGAATTTTATGGGTTTTGTTCAAGAGAAAGGGTGGGAGATTAGACTATAATTGTTCCTTCCAGCCTTGCAAACCCATAAATATTCCTCTTGAATTAATAATGGTGATGGGCTGATTTCTGCTGATCTTACCTCTGCTGGTTTTACGTTCTTAACTGAATAATAGGAGCAGATCCAGGCTCAATAGCTTAACATTATGACAGTAATCACTAAACTATATAAATGTCTATTGTGGGTTTTAACACTGTTGCATCAGGTAATTATTAGTTTCCTTGATCGTAACAGCTATGGGAAAACGTTTAATTGCATTACATTACGTTTTATTTATTTAAACAGTGCCTTTGTTTGATCCAAAGCACCAGGGAAGGATGAGAGAACATCATAAATTAATACTATCTGACAGGCCAGAAGTGTGGTCTGATCTATGCTGTAGTACATCCATCTAAAGGGAACCAAAAAAAGTAGTTAGAAATATGACACAATCCAGTATTGCAGATAGAAAATGTTGTGAGACTTATTAAATCTATTAGGTGATAGATTGCTTGGGAAACAACCGTATGAAAAGATGGATGGGTGGATTAATTTATCTACTCATCCAGCAGTCTTTGACAGTTGACAGTATCTAAGTCTTAGATTCATAGTGGGTATGAGGTGATAATTTGCTGAGAGTGCAATTGCTGTTGGTGGGGTCTTTTTCTTGGAAGCAGCATTGTCAGTTACAAGTGAAGTCCGTAAATCCCACCTTCAGCATGGTTCAGACAATCAAGTCCCTTTGGAAATCTCAGTCAAAGTATCTAGCCTGATAATTTGCTGAACAACAAAAGTTTTTGTTTTTCTTTTTTTCCTGCGCTCCTTCAAAGATTAGCTTTTTGGGTTTAAGGAAAATCAGAAGTAATAATGCCAGCAGGGACCAAACTATCAGTCAGAAGACTTGATCTTCCTGGATATCTACCAACCTTTTGTGTGAAGCTAATCAAGCAACTTTCCTAGTGTATACTAACATTTCTTTTCTTACTTTTTATGTCTCCCACTGAGTTTAGGATAATTGAGGTTTTATACACAGCTCTTTAACAGCATGGGATTCTGACTATGTTCAGAAGGCTTGTTTATGATTAATTTAGCCACAAACTAAATTTCAAGAAAAGTAAGATCAAGATATTGTGCACATAAAGACCTTGACACAATGCACATTTGTGCATATTCAGTGCTTCCAAAGACTGAAATCCACAGTGAGATGGCCTTTATCTTCTGTCTATCTTCTCTGATGACAATTGTAGTCAGTGTGATGTTGTCCCTGATATTCACAACTTTCATCTTTAAAGGTGATATGTAACCAGGACTTATGAAAACTTCATAAAAAATAATTGCAATTATCTTCTCAGTACTAGCTATTTTTCTTATTTCAGGAAATTTTGCTTGACTAGGCTGATCACACAAACAAAAAAAATATTTTTCAGGTTCCTTTTTG
Organism: Syrrhaptes paradoxus; assembly: GCA_013400615.1. Taxonomy (NCBI): domain Eukaryota; kingdom Metazoa; phylum Chordata; class Aves; order Pterocliformes; family Pteroclidae; genus Syrrhaptes; species Syrrhaptes paradoxus. The sequence goes on from VZTO01004031.1 coordinate 35,994, forward strand.
TCTTTTAATTTTATTTTTGTAAATCTTACTTGGTTCTTGACTTAGGTGTCTCAGTTGTTCTTTTTTAATTGGAAGGAATACATCCAGGTGTTAAAGTCTACTTTGTCAATGTAGAAAAAGGGTAAGAGAAAGAATAAGTACTATACTCCAGTTCTCAGGCAATACCCAATTCTCAGTTGGTCTTATGATCCATTTCAGAACCAGAAATCTTATTTTCACTTTCCCCTAATACAACTCACTCAATTCTGCATCGATTTATTATGCTTCTGTGCTGTAAATCTTATTAGATTTGTGTGCATGTTTCTTTTACAAATACAACAGTGCCAGAAGTTTGTCCTCATCGTAGTCACACACTGTGTGAGCTTAATGGAAAAAGATAGCATGAAAATGAAGCAGGTTGAACTGAAAGAAATGGAACTTGAAAATGCTAATTGTTGTAAGAATAGAGGTCTAAACTGAAATGTAGCTGCACCTTTTTAAAAGGTGTTTCCATCCATTTTCTTTTTTTTTTTTTTTTCAGTGCCTTTGGGAAATCCAGTAAAGAAATGTCATGGACTATTTCCTTTCTTTGTTTATGTCCCAGGTTAATTTGGAATTGATGTGGATCAGCTCAGCTTTCCTTTTTTACCTGATCTACAACACATTTGAGATTTGCTTGCTACAGTGGGACTGTCTGGAGTCACAAAGAAGCAGTAGAGTGACAAAAAGGGACTAACTCAAACCATACAAAACTAGACATATAAACGTATTTCATGCATTTATTAATTCCTCTCTGGCTTTATTTCAGGATAGATGTAGCTGTAAATATTAAGCCAAGTAACTGAATCTTTACCAAGTTACTACTAGAAGCAAAACCTTTGCAAATGCAATCTGTGTTGTTTCTCTTGCCTTTTCCTATATTATTTGCACACTGTTAACTAAAGAACACCACCTGAAAACTAAAGCTGATTTTCCTTACTGCTTGCACAGAGGAAGTTGGAATATCCTAGATGCTTAGATGAAAATAATCTGCCTTAGGTCAGTTCTAACTGAGGACCAGAATCTGAGCCTTTTTCTCCCAGCCTAGTGTCTGTCATTTTCCCTCACCCTTTCAGAGCAGAAGTTTTGCAGCTCTTGCACATTTATTCTGAGAGGGACATGGTCTATTCCCTTATTATTTAGAGATTTAGAGATGGCTTTTGAGTCTGCTGACGTAGAGACCAGTTAGGCACAGCTTGGCGGTTCATGGGAAGCAACAGGAGAACTTACTTCTTGAAAAGTTACTGATTTTACCAAATCCCTGGCTAAGGAAAGTTTTCTGTCTTGATCTCACCTGGGAACATCTCCCAGGCCCTGCCTACAAGGATGTGCTATAACCCTTTTGCAATTCTCATGCCCTCTTTAAATCTTGTATGGATCGTTCCTGGAGCAACCCTTGCCCTCCATTCTCCAAGGTCCAAGATACGTGTTTGATAGTCCTTGACCATATGACAGCTCTACCAGGCAGTTTGTAAGGAAGATTCACTCATGTTTCCTAAACGAGACTTCAAATTATCTGGGTTAGCTTTCCAATTCCATTTCAGAAACCTTCTTTCACCTTGAATCAACCATGCAGTTTCCTGTTTCCCATTTCTGAAAAAATAGTTTATAACACCTCTCAACCTCAAAAGGGTTTTGTCCACATAACCGTTAGAAATTGTACAATGTAAGGTCAAGGGAACAACAAAAACACCAAAACCAAATTTAACTTAGAGGTGCTTGAATGGAAAGCATCCTGACGTCACAGGGTCTTATAACTCTTCTTTCTTCCTCTGATGCATTCAGTATTGGCCTCTGTCACAAGCAATTCATACAACATGGAAGTGGATGGACCGTTGGTCAGTATTGTTATGCCACTTCTTAATTGTTTAATGTTCTTGTACAGATTTTTTGCAACAACATTGATGCTTAATCTAATTTTTGGAAGGAGAAGATGTCAGGCTGCCTTTTCCATTAGCTCACACAGTCTATTTAGTTTTCCTAGGTTGTTTGGAAGCTTGATGGGGTTTAATTGAAAATGTCAGAAGGGAATGTTTTAATTTGACTGCATTTGATATTGTGGCTAATGCATTCAGCAATTAATTGTAATTCAAAGCACTCTTCACATTCCACAACTGGCATGGTTATTATTTTAAAAGGTGAGATCTTTCATTGTTAATCAACATGGGGTACTTACGGTAGCTCATACTGTGTGTTAATTTTTTTTATATTTATGTGCTACACCTTTACAAGGGCAAAAACAAATTCGTGCTTTATGGTCTAATAAAGTCCCCCTCTCAATCTTCAAGTTCCAAAAGATCACGAAATATCTTCTCTGAACAGGATTAATTTTTAGTTGTTGTGACAGAAAGAGAGCAAAAAAAACCAAAAAAGGAGTATGTATTAGGTACAAAAAATATTAATTTTTATTAGAGCATTCACATAGGATATAAGAAGAGAAGGGTCAAGTCCCTGTTTCCAGTTCTTATGGTGTAAAGATGTGTCATGAGAGACTGAAAAAACTGAAACACTGACTCTATAATTCCTGTATGTTTAGAGAGTAGTCTTGAAATACAGGTTCATGCTCCAGGTATGGTTTTCAAAAAGTTTTCCATCTTCCGATGAACATCAGAAGCCCCAGCTGTCATGTACAACAGAGCACAA